>LQNS02278174.1:31783572-31793734 GCA_001587735.2 Parhyale hawaiensis | reverse complement strand
ATCCTGGAGCTCGCCATTCCGCGATTCAGAAGCTACAGACAGTTCAAAACGTCGCTCTCCGTTGTGCGACCGGTTGCCTTCGCATGGCATCCATCGATCATCTCCATTCAGAGTCTAAATTCTTAAAGGTCGACCAATCTCTCGACCTTCAGTGCCGCCAATACCTCATCTCCGCCCTTCGTCCCGAGCACCCAGCCCACTCGGTCGTCGCTGCACAGGCCGGTTGTCGACGCATCCGCCAAAACCTGGTAACCAGACTCCAATCTAACGTCAACCACTTGCTAACAGATAATCTGCCTTCTGAAAAGTACTGTGCAGCTATCTCCTTCCTACATCGGTCTGCCGTGCGAGCTTCACTAGACCGTCTCTCTGTAAGCAGGGTTTTGGGCACCGTTCCACCGGAGATCTCGCCTGAGGAGACGGCTCTTCCATAGGCGGCCCACTCTACCCTATCGTAGCTACGTTCAGGCTTTTGCTCTGCCCTGATGTCTTACCGCCACAGGGTCAGACAAGCAGACTCAGTCTCGCGCCCCGAATGCCACAATGGCTCTCACACTGTGCATTACCTATTCGAATGTCCTGCTCATCCCACCCCACTCCTTCCCACCTCTCTATGGGACAATCCTTTATATGTACTTCACTTCCTGTGCTCCCTTCCTTCCTTTTCATACCTTCCGCCACTTGCTCGCATCCCCCTGCGTAACTACAACAACACGCACAGCACAATGTTACCGTAACGTCTCAGATATTTATAGAAAAAGCTTTCGGACATTGTTAAACGGAGAGTTGAGATTATTACCGAGCTCATCGCTTGTCGAAGTGTATAGCTCGTTGCCCGCCACAGAGAAGAAATGGCGTTCTTTATAGCAAAGGGGGTTGTGCCAACTAATATATACCTATCTTGATAAGCATGATCTACTTCACTTTTAGTTGAGACCCAGAATTCTGAGAAGTCTCGTACCAACATCATCTACTTGCTTGAAAATCAGCCCCTTGCTAAGGTCTTCTGAATCCATGGACCGACTCCTCGATTGCATAACCCAAAGACTGAAATAGTTACTTGTAGAGAGAAGTATGAGACGATAATATATTTTGAATGTTTTAATTGCAGACAAGTAGAATATAAATCAGTCAACTTAGATCTGTGACCCTCCTCCCCTCGCTTCTCTTTTTTTTTGTAGGTTACTACTCAACGGATATTGCTTGCTTCCAAATCTTTAAGCACATAGCCACTGTCATTATATTCACAGCATGCCGTGCTGCATATCCTAACGAGTGCTATGAGCACTGCTTGCTATTTGGTGCTGGGTGTACCGTGCTGCAATGCCCGTAGCTGTCTGGCACTGGTGAGGCCCTGCTGAAATTCTGCATTGTTGGGTTGTAGCTCCACGGCTCTCTCCATGTCCTGCACTGCTCTCTGCGCGTCTCCTGTTCAATGGTGAAATGTATTTAGTAAATGAAATTGGATTCACTAGTCATCTATTTATATTTTATTGAAATTATTAAAAAATTTAATTTGCAAAACGCACAAGGAAATCGATACCGTTGTAGTCTTAATAAGCTCCTTAACAGATTCATGTGTCAGGGCATATTTGCTGTCTAATAATCAAGTGCACTTGACTTGACCTTTCCGACCAATTGAATTCAACGTGTCCCAATCGAACAGATTTGTGACTTAAGCTGTAAAATATTAACCTACGCTGTGATGTCACTAAAAAACCTGTCCTACGTTCCTAACTTAGAAGTTAAGCACCCCTGGAAGTAAATCTTTTGAAATTTTTATTCGCAAACTGCAACAATGTCGTTTCCTAGGCCTAAGATAGGTTATAAGTATGGAACAGACTCAGGTAACGTTTTAGCGGTTATTTGTGATACATCGGACGCGACAGTGATGGCACTATGTAAGCAGAGCACAACGATGGTCCGCGCGAGTGACATGTTTGTTTCATTTTACCAATCTATGGTATGAGTAGGTATATGATACCAGAGCAATATACTTAACCCAAAAATAAGTTTTCGTCTATTCTTTTATTGCTTTCATAGAAAGCGAACTAATATTTTTTCTATCATTGTTTTCAGAGCTTGTCGCGTCACTTGTTTAGGGTCGTTGCGTCAGCGTCAGTCCGTCACTGCCGGAGGGGGTGTTGCGTCGGCGTCAGTCCATCGTTTTTCTTTCCCAAAAAGTTGCGTCATTTCGTTTGCGTCTTTGCATCACTGGTGGATACTGTTATTTTAAGTAATCAACTAATATACATGAAAAATCGTATAAACATATAAAAAATACTATGAAATGAACATCTTATCAGTCAATAGTTACCTCCGCCAAGGAGGTTGTTTTTGCCGAGTTTACCTTTGTTTGTATATTTGTCTGTCACCGAGATATTCAGAAAGTTATGGACGGATCTTCACAAAATCTACATGGATCATTGTTATGCATCTGACGAGTAACAGATGATTAACTTTAGATGAAGATCCGTTCAACCGTTTGTTTGCTTGCCTTTCTTTCTTAGGTAGTATCGTAACTCAAAAAGTTAGGAACAAATTTCTATCAAATTTACATGAGTTGTTATGTATACCACAAAGAGCAAATGACCAATTTTTTGTCGTGATCTTTTATGTTTGTTCGTTCGCCTCTGTTTGATTTGTTGTTAGCTAGCAAAGTGACTGAAGAAGTTAACCTTTAACAGAAATTGTTTGTAATGGTAAAAGACTTAAATGATCAAACTTGGTGATCGGTTGGTCTACTTGTTGTAGTGTAGCAGCAAACTTGTTGGGTATTGCACGAAGAGCAAATCACCATTTTTTATGATCTATTTTGTCCGTTCGTTCCTCTCTGTGTTTGATTTATTGTTTGTTAGCAAAATTAATCAACAAGTTATAAACGGAACTTTATAAATATTTACAGAAATTCTTTCTGAAAAACGTTGAGAGACATAAATGATCAAATTTTGGTGATAATCGGCTGTTCTGTTTCTTTGACTAATTTTTGTCAGCAATATAAGTCGAACAGTTATGAACATATCTTCAAGAAAATTACAGAAACTGTTATTTCTTTTAAAAAGCACATATGACCAGATTTTGGTGCTGATTGGTGTCGATGAAAAGGAAATTATAGTTTCAAAGCTATTTTGGATTTTACAGTACGTAAATATAATATACTATGACACGTGAAAACTAAATCAGAAGAAAATTGAAAATGTAGCAACAAATTTTACAATAGGTTTTTCTAAGTTAGTCCATTGAACAATGTGATACTGGCCTCAGTTATTGAAATATTTTTGCTAAATTTTAACTATTATCTCCTCACTCGAACCCAGACCATTTACATCATAGACATTGATGCGCTGAATACGAAATTTTCCTCCTCTTACCGAGTGTTTTCAAATGAAATCGAATGTCGACCATTTTACAAGAACAACTGTGTCACATCCCCTTTTAGATCACTACCGCAAACTATTTAAGGAAAAAACTATTTGCTCCCGGTATTATTAACCTACTGTTCGTAAAATAGCCATTACCCACTCCCTTCAATAGTACTGTAACACCACCGTCAATACAGTCAACTCTCTGAAAACTTTCCTCTCCGAAGTTTACCTGTATATAAGCTTCAGGTTCTCTTACAAAAACATATTTTCCATAGGACCCCATTTTAAATTCAAAGGTAAATCTCCCACAGCTCTTCTGCCAGTGTTGTCTATAATTTTAATGCAGGAGCTACGTTACTTCGTATGTGGGCATCGCTCGAGAGCATTACAATGCCCGCGTTGACGAACATTTAGGCATATCCTGCAAAACAAGTTTACCTCTTTCAAATAACTATAGATTCTGCTTCCTGTCCTCGTGCAGAATAAAATACTCCTCCATTTAGCAGGGAAAACTTCATCATCGACTTTCCCTATCCAATATATCTCACAACTTTGGAATCTCTCTACATGCACAAAACAAAACCTAACCTCAACTTAATGACTTCAGCTGTAGCTCTCCTCACAATTCATTACTGACTTTTTTCTTCTAACTATACCACGACTGCTGCTTCCATATCGTCCGACTGTACAAGCACTGATAGTGGGTCCTTCCGAACTTATCTCGGTCATTCGCATTTTACACCTCCCACTGAGAATATCTCTGCTCCCTGCTGGTCTGCCAGAAAAAGTTGTTCCTTTTTAGGTTTTACCATTCATTATTCTTCATTGTGAAGATGGGAGAAGACATCCCGAAACGTAAAATTTTAATTGATCGAATCGACAATTAAGTTTAGTTGACGAACTTTTATGTTATAGCCGTCGGAAATGCTTAGTCTTAGAAATGCTGATGTGCTGAGTAACTTAGCTTTAGTATTAAATTAGTATTGATGCTCACTATCGCGCACTTTTTTGTCTTGAAAATGGTTGCCTAGGCTGTGATGTCAGTAGAACCAGTCCTACACTCCTAGCCTAGAGAAGTAATTTTTCATTGAATAAAAAATTCATGGATTTGTCGTTCGTAATCGTCCAAGATAACCTTTCCCAATAAAGTGTAAGAGTTGGGAACTGGTTCAGTTTGCTGGTTACGATTACGACGCGTGGGACACGACACTACGTATACGGTAAAGACTGGGCGGACAAGCGACGCATAGTGTCTGATAATTTTTTTTTGTTCATTTGGTCGAGCAATTGCATGATTTTGTATGATTGATGCACAGACATCAGCTTTAATATTACGTTAAATAATTAGCTCGTTTCTGTGATGATTTGGTGTTTTCTATGCAAATTTGATTAGAAAATTTCCTCTTAATTGCGCTGAGTACTGATGTACCGTAATGCTGAGTTAAAAAAAACGGCGATATAAATAAAAATGCGACAGTAACTTATACTCGGAAATTCATGTTCAGCACATCAATATCTACCATATAGTGGTCGAAAGTTTTCGCGTTTGAGTGGAGAGTAATAGTAAAAAGTACTAATTTTTTCTGCCGTAAAAACTGTACCTAGAGGACTTCGTTTTCTTGGCTCTAAGGGGAAAATGACGCAAAATTTTATTTTCGTCAGCGCCATTGCGTCGTTTTTAAAACTTACGTCATGCGTCGTTGAAATAATCTTTGCGTCGTCGACGCAATGACGCAAGTGCCCATCACTGATTGTTTTAGAAGGTTTTTTAACGTTTTTTAAAAGGAAAACAAAGTTATAATTAAGTGGTTTATCTTTTCAAACAAAGATACGGTGGTCATAACAACTGTAATATCCCATTGTAGTTCACGTAACGCGAATTTTGTGAGTTACTGTCTCCGGAGCAGAATTGGGTTGTTGGCCCAAGCCGGTTCCGCTTAAGGCCTTAAACTCAAGTCAAAGTGGTGAAAAGAACTGTCTGAATTGACTTTCCGCTCGATTTAGCTAAGCGCACTGAGTTTTTGTCCCAATCGAACATGCCTTTAGATATTGACCCTTAATAGTTACCCTTGATGCTTGTAGAAACTCAATCTGGCTTCGTAAAATTCAATTTTCTACAATAATACATGCTCAACGTGATCGCGTTGCTTCTAACACGTGCAACGCGTTTTAAAGTGGCATTCAATGAATCAAGTTTTTCAAGTACTCACAGCAAGGGTGGTGGTAAAATGAATGTATTAAACATAGCTTATCACTAGAGTTAGAGTTAAATTAGATATAGAAAGCGATTGAAAGTATCAGTGGACGCCACACTGCATTGCCGCTCGCTGTTTGGCCTGTGTTTGGCAGTATGCGCTGCCATCGGCAAAACATATATGACAGACTGTAGCCTGGGCTGTTACAAACCACGTTTACCAGCAAATTCGCTGATCTTTCTATACAACTTTGGAGACTAAAAGCGCATTTCCTTGTTCTAACTTTTAACCAGTCAGCATACCTATTTGCAAATATCACACTTGCACTATATGACCTCGGTACATTTGTAAGCCGGCGAAATATTTCATTATAAGGCGCCCCATTGTCTTCTACTTACAGTTCCACCAAAGCGAGTTACAGTACATAGGGTAGAAATAGCTACGAGACAACTGACTCTGGACCTCTTCAGAGGCCTGTCGCATTCAGCGCGCTGGGTAACCCCGGGTTACGCAGTGTGACCTCGAGGGTAACTCCGTCTCCAAATCCGTGTCGCATTGAGCTGTTTACCGTCAATGAGACACGCCAGGGTTACCCGGTGTTACGCAAACTGGTTACCCTGCGAAATAGGTGGGTAGCGAGCGGAGTTACACAGTGTTGATGTCAAGTCTCGCCACATATGCATCGAATAGATATGCGTATTATTATGTTTTGTGACCAGTGAAGGCGCATTTTTCTTATATATTTACTACATGTGTTATTATTCTGTTACTAGGTTATATTCGTCGCAAATAAAACCATATACTTATTTATGTAGATGAGTCTTTAGATATTTCGATAGCGCTTGTTGGTTTGTTTACGTTTTGAGCTGCCACGAAGTCGGTTTATTGAGCTTACGGAGAAAAGCTTTCAATTGGTGTAATTCATCAATTTCTTAAAATAGAAAGATTTGCAGAGACCTATCATGAAATTTTTAGAGGCTATTTCATCAAAATTAGCAATAATTACGAATAAACGTCTGTGTTTACATTGGGTTTGTTTTTCTTTTGGTTGTTTCGGGGTTACGCTTTGAGAAATCCTGTCTCATTCACCTCTACAATAGCGTAACATCGAGTGAGTAACGCTGCGTAACACCGAGTAACTCTGAGGCAATCTGAATGCGACAGGCCTCAGTACAGTGACCTAACTTCCTCACTATCATGTTACCCACCGCATGGAGCTTCTGCGTTTCTTTATATCCTGGTTATCACGAAAATCATCAGTGATTTTGTCGCTTAGGTAAGAGATGATGTATACAGAAGTAAGCTCTACACCGTTGAGTTATGCAGAGCTGGGATTCGGTAGGTATTTTTTCTGTACGCCGTATCGGTATTCGGTAGTTAAAAACGGGTCATTCGGTTCGGTATTTCGATATTTATAAAGAAAAATATACCTAATGATTCGGGATTTGATTCGGTATTATTATCAAAACTTCGGGCCTGGGCCCCACGGACAGGAAGCCTAACCCAAATGAAGCACTTTGCAACACCGGGAAGCCCGAAATGCTCCTAAAGGAAATCCAACGGAAAGCCATTTACAGCTGACTTGAACGCCCGCAGGCGAATGCGACCGAAAGCCGATGCCGGCAATCAGTTCCAAACCCTAACAGACCAGGGTACGAAGCACCGACCGTACTGATTAGTTTTTCACCTAACATTCTCAGCGTGAAAGAGCGCGGACTGACCGCAGCACGTGTAATTATGCTAGACTTTGAGGGCCGTGACAGGAGATACAACCAATGCCTCATTATTGTACACCTTATGAAACATACAGAGTTCGGCCACCCCAATCCTGTGTGACAGTTTCACCAGATCAGAAGCATGTGACACCATGGAGTCGCCTAATATCCGGCTCAAAAGTAAGCTTCTCATCAAAGACATCACTGAGAATCTCCAAGGAGCTAGACTCCTTAAGCAAAGTGTCCTCTATCTTTAGATGTAAATGTTGCGGTAAAAGTGTCCGAGACCGACTGACAATCATAGATTGTCTTACTGGCTTCCAGCTTCATACTCCACGCCGAGCACACATAGTACTAATGCGCGACAGGTCCCTATTCAGAGACTGCAGAGACTGGGCGACAGCATTACGTATGCTATCAAAATAAAATCGTCAGTATAGTCGATCATCGTGTCTCTAGCGAAGCGAGCATATCACTAGTATACAGAACGAACTGCAGCGGGGCCAAGTGCGCTAACCAGAGAAACGTCAAATTCCATCGCGACTTAGGCACTCAAAAAACCGTCAACAGACGCACTCTGCATTCGCTCAGATACAAAATCACGAGTAGTTGACAGAACCCTACCACCCACACCGAACGACTAGCATGCACTGCTTAAGAATATTAAGAATGGGGTTTAATAATTTATTTTTGTGGAGAAAAACTTTGCTGGCATTTGCCGAACGCGGAATTGAAATTCAAACCGCGACAAAATTTCGCGGTCGCGGAACGCCAAATTCTTGATGCGTATTGCCTGTTTTACGATCATGCGCCCAGCAGTGGTCTTAGTAAGTCGTGGATCACCAGTTCAACAGAACTGAGCGAATGGACGTTAAGTACAGTGAAAGTTTGTGTATATACCTGAATTTATCGATGACTGTTAGATCTGGATGGTTTTCCCTCAACTGTGAAATAACAACGAGTGGCGTAATATTTACTCTCTAACAAATTGTCATTTTCATCTATTTTGTAAAAAGGGAAAAACAGCGTTCTAAGCAAACAAATGCCCAGAAAGCAATGGCAACGAGTGTAAGTTACGCTTTTTGCTTGCTGTAGATGTCCTCCAGGGTATCCTTAACCATTAGTACGCGTGAGTCTTACGTTAAGGACCATCATATTCTTTGCTCATACGTACCCATTCTGTAGCAGATGGTTGCTCTGTTGAAGAAAGCCTCTGCACACGAACTGTCAAGCCCGATGGCGCGGCTGTAGTGCTCTTTTGCTTCGTCAAACTCCACAGCCTTGTAACGGCACAGCCCCAGCCAATTGTAAGCTCGTGCCAGGTCCTCGTTGGCAGCTCCTCTGTTATAGCATAATATAGTATAATCGACAGCTGATCAGAGATATATCATTTAAAACGTTCCCCTTGGTGGGAAAGGGTAGCTAGATTTGACAAATCCATAGTCTGTGTAATCGCCCCAGAGGAAATCGGTATAGCCCATGGTGTAAAGAAAAAAGGAAATCATTATACAGGTGGTTTTTGTAAACCTCCGAATGTGTAAGGTGCGTTATGGTATGGTAAATTTGGCCGAATGACTGATACGTTGCATATAGCATTATTTTTATATTTGTACACTCAACCCAATGCACCATTCCTTACCTGCTCGGTGATATCGGGCCGATCTACGTATGTGATAAGAAACTGAGTTTTGATGATCACAGAGACTGTTAACAAAACGTAATGTCTTCGCCATTCCGTAAAGCAAGCAGGACTATTAATCATATCATTAGCTATATATCGTCAGTCAGCAATAAAACGCCAATCCCTCGGACACCAAGAATAATTGTAAATTTGGGTCAATTTTTTGTCACATGGAAATTAAATGTGGTCTACTTTGGTATTCCATATACTGTAACTAAATTTTTTCCATCGACTGTTCAGAAACAAGAACTGACCCACTTGAATGAGTGCAAATTCACTGACCCAGATGATTTTTCTTCCCATGTTCTGCGGGAGCGGGAAATGCCTCCAGTCATCACAGGGCCATTGATCAAAATATTCATTCGGTCTCTTGCGTAAGAAGTTTCGAAGGATTGAAAATTCACAAACGTAACATCAGTACGAAGGAAAATGGATAAGAAAAACCCCCGTAACTGTCGATCAATGTCTTCAGTCACCCGCAAACCCATGAACATCTGAAGAAGCGCATCACTGACCACTTGAGCATGCACCAGCTCTTTTTGACATCGAATTTATGATGAAGTTTTCTATTGCTTGTAGTGCAAATAATGCGGGAAATTATATCCCACGCCTGTTGGTTTGAACTGCTATTAATATTAAATCAATGAAAGTTGTGCCATAATGTGTTGAGAACAAAATGTCCCATCTTCAAGTAAAATCGAAAATGTCTCTTAAATCTTTGAAAGTCAAGTAGCACAACTGTATATGAACATAAAGTTCAATCCCCGGAGGAAAAAAAAAAAACAGCAGCGAGGCTCACATCTTTGTCTCATTCAAACAATTAGTAACCTTTCACCCGGTCTGACTTTGCTGAAGTCACTGAGATTGAGAGCTAAAGAGTACTGCTGCTGATGGTGATCTAGCCCCTTTGGTAAAATTTTTAACGTGATTCTGCTTCCGGTTTCTTCCATCTATTCATTCGCTTCCAAGCTAAGATAAGCGAAAATATGGTGTCAGTGATGCTGTCTCGGGAGGTAACATGGCTGTGTATCTCCAGAATTAGGGGATTTTGCTCTATGCTCATCCAACTATTTTTGGGAACTTTCAGACTTATTTAGAGGCCAAAGGCGTTATTGTTTGGGTCCATAAAACGATAATCGAAACCCAGTTTCAGTTCAGAAGTTGGCTAATTGGGCAGTTTGAGCATTGACCACTGACTAATGAGAG
>LQNS02278174.1:31714114-31729350 GCA_001587735.2 Parhyale hawaiensis | reverse complement strand
GATCTGGAGTAACTCATGAAAACCCGGGTAGTGGTGCTATCTGACAGAGGCACTCAGCCGTTCACTTACCACTGCAAAACAGTTCATTGGAACATTTGACCTATACTCACAACGTCCAACTGCCACACAGCTGTCCTCACCGCAGGTTACATCTCCATTGGGCCAGTGCGTTTCCTTTGGGCTCCTTACCCTATGTGAGCTGAAAGGTTAGCTAATTGGTTAATAAATTGATGGGCTCTATTATTCCAACAAACAGCCACCTTCCCTCCCCCCCCCACCAACCCAGAGTCAAACCTGCACCACCACTGCTTAGAGCATGAGCAGATAGCTAACTCACGAGACTCCATCACAGTGGCACCCCTCAATCTTATCAAGCCCGCTTCCTCTTCCTGTTCCCTCTTGTGGTGGAAAGCCCTCTAACCCAGACTAGCCACACAACAGTGTCACCCACTGACCTCTCTATAAGAGCCCAGCTCCTCACTCTTCACTAGAGATTGGAGAGGTTTAAGAAAATATTTGTCTTTCGCCATGTTTTTGTTCTGTTTTGTGACCTGAAGAAGAACCACTATGGAAACGTAAAACGAGGTGAAGGCGATATCGGGATAACTGTGTAGACCACTACCAAACAAGTTTATATTCGAGTAATCGATATCGATCCCGAATTAATGGTGACACATCAGTGGAAGTTTTAATTTTGGTGATTCATAAGTGCACTCCGTAGTAGGCAGCACTTTTCAGATTTTTTTTTTTTTAGATTTTGAATGAGGCCAACTGAATGCTGACTAGGCTTAACAGCTGAAACATAGTCTTAGTCAATTGCTTAATTTATAGATTTAAAAAATTTCATATAGCTACTTGTGGCTTTTCAGCCCTCAACATGAAGTGTGGGACTGCAATCCTGTATTACCACAGGTGCCAACGAATAGCCCTGCATTAGCTACAGCGATAGTCTCCTCTTATTGCAGGGAACTCTAGAGATACGCAGAATTAGGCTACTTCTTATTGGTTTTGCTCCAAATTTTGAGGTTCAAGCAGCTTCATTGTTATGGTGTTTTATTGTTTTTGCAGTGATTTATAAGTGCTGATCTACTGCCAAAATTGGTTCCAGTACATGTTGCTGTGCTCTATCATTTCAGTAAGGCCTGAAGACTTGTAGCTACTATTGTACATGCCAAGGGTTAGCTACCTAGCTAATTATTGTTTTTTATTTTTTTGCAGGTCAGGGATGTGTTCAATGTACCTGGTGCAGTTATTGTAATTTTATCCAAAGCTAAGTTTTTTAAGTCTATGTATACATGTATATATTCCTTTCTTATCCTTCAAAAGCATTGAGCTTTTAGTTATTTTTTCATTTAACTTTTGTTACATATTTTGTGTTGTGCACAAATCTACAATATGGAAACTAATGAAGACCCACAAAGCTTGCAGCTGGAGATTGAGCGGCTCACCAATGAGCTCGACCAGACTAGCAATGAAAAAACACAAGCAGCACAGTATGGTCTTGTGCTACTGGAGGAAAAGGAATCACTCAAGTCTCGGTGTGAGCAGCTGGAGGCTCTGTATGAGAACACCAGGCATGAGCTCCACATTACGCAAGAGGTTTGCACTTCTGTGGTAGTTAACAGAGTTGTAGAGTAGAAGTTGGTACCTAGCCTATGCGTCTAAATTAAAATTTGGCTGGACTCAGGGCTCTAGACAGTTGGAGTTGGCCCATCTGAATTGGCCTTGCTGGCAGCGACTTGGCAGTGATGTGTAATATTATGTATTTCTGCTGCAGAACTTTCTAACTTACTTGATACTTGCTCAAGTTGGTAGCTAATTCCAAAGACTTCTCAACGTTATCATCTGCAAACGAAGTGAGAGAGGTGATAATGATTTTGTTGAAGATTCAAGTATATAGCTATATATTGTCTATGCTACCATATAGCCTATATATTTGTGTATATAGCTATATATACGGTATATAGCTACCTGTCCATCCAAAAACAGGTAGATAGGAGTCAAGCAATTTTCATAATTTTTTTGCAGGGAGTCGGGTGTGTTGACATAGATGTGACCCATGTCAAAAAAAAATTAGGATTCACTGGCTATCCCCCTCAGGGGGCATAAGATGGGCCATAGGGTTAGGTTAGTTTAGGTTTGACCATCCTATTTTTGGGAGTAGCACCCCCAGGGGACCTTGTAATTTACCGTAGCCATTAGCTAGGCCTTCAGGACTTCTGTCTTCCTTCCCATCTCATACTCCTACTGATCTTTCTTCCATCTGTTCTTTTTCTTTCCTGACTTTCTGTTCCCATGAGTGTTTAGCCTGTGTGGGAACACTCTCGTGCATGGGTTCCATGTGTGTATCGTGGTAGCTACTATATACAGGTATACGGTATACACGTCACTTCTTTCTTCCTCTGTGAGGTCTCCTTTGTTGTGGAAATGGAGACTGAAACTTTGTAGCTAAACTTTTGAATATATATAGCTACCTAATAATTAGCTGGCCATTAAAAATTATGGCGTTGAGCTTCCTCCACCGTGGGTGATTGTCTTGCGTCACGAGGCGTTCTAGTTTAGGCCTAAGTCTTGTATCATCCTAGCTACCCTGCTGTTTTCAATTCTGTGTCTGCTTTTGGTTCTATAGCCGTCTCAAAAATATTTTGATTCACAGTTCACTAGGTAGCTACCACCTAGCTATATAGCTATTGTTTTTGTTAAATCTGTATTTGTATATAACCAGGTATCTTATTGTGGTTGGATTTCAATAGATATACCTATAGCTAATTGAAACCTCTTGTATCACCTTAGTAGGGTAACTAACATGTCTAGTAGATACGGTACCCATCCACTATGCTAATAGCCGTGCACTTGACACTAAAAACTTCCTGTGTGAAAACTAGCTGTGCCAGAAAGCCGTACATAGGCTTAAGCTGTAAGCTAAATAGTGCCGCACCATCCCTGAAAATGACTAATGAAAAAATAAAGCAAGAAAAAATGATGGTGGTTTTCCCATTTTTTAACTAAAAACATGAAAAAATCTAAAAACTACCACCATTTTAAAAATTTTTTTGTCCATCATTTTCAGGGATGGTGCAACACTACTTAGCCTACAGTTTAAGCCTATGTAAGAACAGCTTTCTAGCACTGCTAGTTTTCACACAGGAAGTTATTAGTAGCTACCAAGTGGATGGCGACTAGCATGGTGTGCGGGTACTAGACATGTTACCTTATCTAGGTACCTACTGTGTAAGAAATTTGTTTTACCCATTAGCTAGCTACTTAGGTGGTTGATATGTGGATAGTGGGATGTTTAGCTTTCACCTGTTAATTAGCCTAATGACAAGCAGGAATGGTGAAACTTCTACAGAACAAAACAAATGCTCCTAAAATATGATGCACTAGGACCCGTACCATGTGCTTATGAAGATTGAAAATGTTGCTCCAAGTCAGTCAGTGAATTTCCTGCCAAAGACATGCAAGCAGTTGCTGCTTAAATTTAAGTTTGACTCCTGCTGTTCCCTGCCAAGGTTGAATCATCGCTAACATGGATACTTTGAGTGGCCCTAATTTTCCCCCTATCCAATATCGGTAGGCCTACTGATGAAAACGTCACGGCCATACTAACTAACGAAGGGACAAGCAGAATTATATATAGAAGCTCTTTAAACTTATCTTAAGCTTTAGGTTTTCTCCTAACTTTTGTATTTATTAATTTTTTAATATTGTCACTATGTCCGGAGGTTAAACAAAGTGTTATAATAATAATAATGTCACTATGTCCTCAGGCATTGGCAAAATTCCAAAACACCCATCGTGTTGCTACAGCGACTGGCATAGAGACGGAGGAAAGTCTGTTGTCAGAATCTGCAGCACGCGAAACATCTCTCAACACTCAGATTACCGAGCTGGAGCTGGAAGCAAAGCAGGTCTGTAGATTCTCATATTGTCTATTACAGTACTTTTACTTTTGTTATTATGTACATTGTCTAGCTAGCTCATGCCTGATTAATCTTGGCATTGTGAGCTCATTGAAATCATGCACAGATATAATTGTATAATTCATAACTTTTATTAAGGTTGTTCAGTGGCAGGTATAGTACACTGTTGATGTTTTTCTTTGTGTTTGGGCGGAGATGAGAAATTGCTACAATTGTCTTTCATTTGGTGTTTTGTTTCAACAGTATTAAATAGGTAGCTTCAGTATCATGCTTTTAGCTGCACCTTTGTTTTGCGGGTCTGAAGTGAGATGCGAAGTAGGCTATTTTTCCTATTGAATTTTCTGGTGGCTATTATTTTTTCTCCTCTTTTTGTTAAAGAATGTATACCTATACAAGCTCATAACACTGAGCTTCAGTTCACTGTGAACTGAACAGGACGTGAAATTGATGCAGCTAAATGAAAATATTGAATTTGATGATAGCTACATAGCTGTATTATTTGTTTCATTTGTTAGCTAATGTGTGAACAGATACATATACTGTAGCTATAAGTTGCAGTGACACTCTTCTATTACAGGTACGAATAGAGCTTGAAAGGGTACAGAGCGAGAAGGAGCGGTATGCCTCAGATTTCTCGGAGATTCTCAAGTCGAAGGAGCTCTCTGACCATGAGAAGAAGCAGCTCAAGGCGGAACTCAAAGATCTCAAATTTCGAGAAACCCGACTATTCCAAGATTATTCTGAACTTGAAGATGAAAACATATCATTACAAAAACAAATTTCCAATCTCAAGTAAGTGTACCTATTATGTAGCGTGCTATTTTCTGTAAATTTTACAAATATGCATGATTTCTGATGTAGTATAAGCTATGTACCACATGGAGTAGCTACCTAATGCTAGAAATATTTCTATTTCTTGAGTGGCTGTTGTTTAGTTTCGTGACCCTGATGTACCATATCTTAGTTTTTCTTTAGGAAAAACGATATATGCGTCCAGCCTCTGATATTAACCATGGTAAGTATTAGTTCTCTGGCTCATCCCATCAGCCTGGTTTTGACTTGCTCGTCCTCTCCTTTCGCTGCTAAGTGTATTGTGAACGCATTCAAATTAGTCTGTAGATTGATAGCCGTTGTTGGCAAATTTTGGGCGAGTGTCTTACTGTGTTACAGGCCGTAGGTAGTAGCTAGTAGTTTGGTTAATTTTGACCAGTCCTATTTTATGGGAAGCCTCGCCACTATGGGGAACTTGAAGGTTTCTTCAGCTTTAACTCGGCCTCAGGGACATCATCATTTCATACCCACAATATTTTCTTCTTTTTTGTATGTCTACGAATGTTTACTGTATTTTTCCTCCTGATGCGTGGTTAATGCGCGATTTTCCATGCAGTGGTCCCCGTCTTTCTTGAGATGCTACGAGTGGTGCAGAGCCAAAAGTCAATAAAGTTTAGGGGCCATGAGTGGAGAACCCGAGGTTGGAGTCGGTGACAATTGTCCAATTATATTTGTTAACAAAAAATCAAAAGTGGGACAGTTTTTTGATCACATTAATTAAAGTGGGAAACTGGCAAAACCCAGAAGTTGGAATTGGACTTGGTCCATTTTGCTGTGCAACCCTTCCTCGTACCTCACTCTCTACCTCTCTTAGAATCTGTGGTAGTTATCTATATAGTTTCGAAATAATACCTATATTAAGTAGGTATTCGTAATATGCTCCCATACTCACTTTTTTACTATCCTTTCTGCTACCCCTGATGATTGTCAGTGCTCTGGTCATCCTCTGCTGTGTCCAAAAACCGGTATGCTCACTCATTGGTCATATGATTTGTAGGCATTCCGGGGCTGAAATTTGGCATTGGCCGGACCTTAATCAGTATTTGCTAGGGCTGAATGTTCGGTGGAGCTGGGCCGGAGTTACAGAAAATTGACTTGCCGTGACTGACACAAGTTGGCCAGGACCGAGATGGCAAAATACCGGTATGGTCAGGGCCCTTGACAGTCTTATGATCTGTAGCTAGCTACGAGGATTGCACAGCTGGCCTTGTCAGTATCTATTGTTTTTATATTGAATTAATGCAATGTCTGAAGAAGACTGAATTTGGCTGTAGTGAAGTCTGTATTGATCGTTTCATGCCGATTTCCGCTGTGTGCATACCTAGGTAGACTACCTTGTTACTAAATTATGCCCAACTAATTCAAAGTATTGTGTTGCTGCTTAGAACTTATACCGCTGTGTAGTTTAGGAACCCAGGAGGAATACAGTAAACGCAAATTGAAATTTTAATGGTGGTACGTCTGTCTTTCACGCTCAATTTGCTTCCTACCATTTTCATTGATTTCATTCTTTTCGCTGATGAAGCTGTGTTCTATTCTTCTTCTTCTTTTCCAACTTGTGTTGCAAAGTACTTTGATCCTGTTTGTGAACACCTTCGTGTAGCTATGGGTTCTATGTTTCCATCCACTTAGGTTCTACTTTTCCCTTTCTTTACCTATCGACATTCATTCGCACACTGACTGGTCAGATACCTCCCCATTCTCTCTGGGCGGACGTTTGGCTACTGCTCTGATTCCTTGGGTTGATCTTTGCATCTTGCCTCGTGAAAGATGGTTTGAGCTTAAATTTCTTACTTTAGTCTTTGTACATGTTGCATTACTTTCTGTGTCAGGAGTTATATTAGTATCATTGGTCTCTTAGGGAAAATCATTCTTCTGGAGAGAGTTAATTTGTTACCTTCACCTTAATTTTATCTCTAGAAATCCTTAATCTACAGCTAACTAATTTATTTTTTTCCTTTTTACTTGTGCTTACTGCTATTATATCTTAGTTTCATTTGTTTCGTGATTTTACATGTAAGGCGATCATTCATAACTAGCGTTTCTGGTTTTAGTTTTATATTCAGGGTATAGTCTTTTCATCTCTTGCAACAAATTGCAATAACTTGGAACGATTAGATTAATTGAATGTATAATTGAATAATTATGTTGAGTAGCCATGGTTACATTTCCCCCTCACGTTGAAAGATCCCCAGATCCTTAATTTGGAAACAGCTGCACCTTCTCCCTCGGCTGGTGATGTGGTAGTTCTTCAGTCACTGACGCCCTTCCGTAGCTTAATCTGGCCGGGATCTGTGGGGGTGCTACTTCGACTCCGCCAGTGGAAGACTATTCAACAACAATCATGCCTAAGCTGACACTATAGCCACTAGGTAGTGCATATATTTCTGTGACTGTGTGTGCCTCATAAGACGCTCAGTACGGTAGCTACGCACTTGTTCATTAGGTCCACCTTTTTGCTACAGGTCGTCGCAAGTGGAGTTTGAAGGCGCCAAACACGAAATCCGGCGGCTGACGGAGGAAGTAGATGTTCTAAATTCACAGGTATGCATTTGCTCTTTAGTTGCAACACACGTGCTGTAGTTGTGTCTTGTGCAGAATGTAAATTTTAAAACCATACGGAACAACAGTTCATGCAGTAAGCAGACTTTGCTAGATTGTGGTGCGCCCAGTGGCTATTAAAGTGAGGTTTTTTGTTATTACTAGGATATATTTGTACGCCATTGTTTCATGAACTACTGGATAGTTTGTGACATCATAAGTAGTGATGTCGGTGACCATCCATCCTGTAGTTCGTGGCGTTAGGCTACATATATCTTGAGAAGAAACTTTGCAGCAGCAGCAGCAGCAGCCCCACTTCAGTAGTCACTCTATATCCATATGCACTCACAATTAATTTCTATGTTGATGTTCACGCAGTTTGTACTCATAACATTCCTTGCAAAAGTGTGGTATATGGGGATGATTGCACAATTAAATGTGGAATTGTTTAAAGCTGTGTTGACGAAATTACCTAGCATGTGTAATGGTGTTGTGTTTTACTGTTAATATCTCAGAGATGTAGTTATGGGAACATAAATCAACTCTCTAGTCCCGTTGTTTGCTGAGATTTATATCTTAGATCGCTATTGATCGTCACTGTATGTATCGGAAATAGTGGGAAAATATCAATATAATATTGTGAATAAAATTGCAACCCTTTATAATTGCGTGTGATGACATCGTCGCTTCAAAATATCATAGCTATTTTCAACGCAACAATTGTAAATACAAGCAAATTGATTATTTTGAGATGTCATACTGTTGCACAAATAGGCTAATATCTTGGCATTTCCATCTGCCTGCTGTAATTTTGTGCAGAATTTGAACTTTGCTTTACGAATAGTTTTCGCCTAACTGAGTAATATGTTGAAATTGTCACCTAAAAACATGAAGGAATCGTTTATTTTGTCAACTACATCATAGCCTTTGGTGTATATCAGTGTATTGATCGAAGTATCCTAACATAAATTCATCCAATCCGACAAGCTGCTACTGGTGAGATGGTTGTGTAAGACTGAATACTTCTGTCTGTGATTTAAACCTATGCTGACTACTGTCATTGCCATATTTATGGTAGGTATAAAATTACGTTGTAGTTACTCATAGTAAACACGGTCAAGTGTAAGAGGTCTAGCAGGACCCCTAGGTACCTGTGTCGGACAGCAAATATTCTGTAGAGGCCGTAAGTAGAATGTTTCCACCTCTCATTCGGGTACCTATTTATTTACATCTCTTGTATTTAATACTTTTACTTATGTCACTGAACTTATATTGGTGATGCAAAGAATTTGACTGGCTCATTTTGTGGGTAATGACATTAGGCAACATTCTCATGTGGTGGCTGGTGTGGAAAACACAATTACTGCGAAACTGGTAACTAGTTTCTATAGATTAGTATAATTCTGCTTAGACAAGTAGCTAGTCCATAGAATATCGTCCTTTAAAAAAAAAACTGAAACTTATCTTCGAGCCAATTCACAGCCCCACCAACATAGCACTGCGTTAAGCAACTCTCTAACAGGTGCTAAGTTTTCAGTCTGAAACAGAGATCACTCCCAGGGACAAAGAAGTATATAGACACACAGTCCCGTAGACAGCATTGCTTTCGCAGGCTGGTTGCTTTGTGTGGTGTTGTGGCGAGTGCTGCCTTGTTAACTAATGACACCAAGGGAGCTTGTGATGAGTGACACAGCGATGTGAGACTGTTATATTGCTAACGTTGCCAACGACAGAGTTAGCTGTGTCTATATTTAACCGAGCCGTCTGACTCTCTACCATCAGCGCAAGTGGGGTGAGACATCCCTTGTGAAGATTGATTTGTAAGTGCATGGCTTGTATCCAGCGTCTAGCTTTAGTGGATAATGGCTGTTGCTGAGACTCTCGTTACAATAAGCACATCTTCATTTTGAAACCTAGCCAAAACTGATGTATCTTCCCCTCTGTCCATACCAGCTGGAAGACTTGGTAAAGCTGCGGGAAATAGCCGAGAGGCAGATGGAGGAGGCCCTGGTGTCCCTGCAGGTCGAGAGGGAAGCCAAGTACGCCCTTAAGAAGGAGCTCGACGCAAGGGTTAACAAGGAGTCCATGTATAATTTATCCAACCTGGCTGCTATGTCCATGAAGCTCTCAGGTATGGCCTCTTTTTTAACATCACAAATTGCTCAGTCACTTAATGTTAATAAAATATAGCTACAGGAACTGCTCTATTGCTTTGTAAGGTGTGTCTACGTCTGATTTTTTTCTATGTTTTATTCATACATGTTTGATAGGTAGTTTAAATATATTGTTGTGTATTGTAATAAAAAAACGTTATCAGTTATATGGGTAGTTTATACACAGAGTAATTTGAGTTTTTCAAGAATTGTTTGCAATTCACCTTGTGTACCGTTTTTTTCCTCTTCGTTTTTAATTTATACAAGTAGCTAGATGTCATCAAGAAATCTTACTTTCTTATATATCTACCTATATATATACCATAAGGAAATATTAAGAAAAAATACATGTACACTGTAGCTCCTTTTGTTATCAAATTAATATCGGCAAAGTAAGGGTATCGCACTGACACATCAGAGCCATGAAATCTACTCCAACATACTTGACTGAAAAAGAAACGAAGGTCGGCTCTCAAACTCTTCCAAACTGACGGCCCTTGGTATCTAGGTGGGTTCCCAGCACTTCCTCCTGCAGGAATCACACCTTTCTTTCAGTCTGCCATGCTTCAAATTGACCGAGCACTCGAGGAGTAGTTCACGAGGAAAGCGACACCGACACGCAGATGACACTTATCGTTTCGGGAACCATTGGCTTAAGTTGAAGTTTTTGGTGAACGGATGATGATAGTCACCAGTGCTACATTTAGGGAATATAAGTATAATTGATAGGCCTACATACATTTACGTGTTAACTTTTCCTAAAGGTATTTTTCAGAATGAACATGTTCTTCCTGATGGTATACCTACCGGTTATTTCAACAGTCGTGTTACACTTGAACTTACATGTTTGTAGTCAGTTTTAAATGGTAAATGTAATTCTCCGTGACACAGACCTGAAGTTTATCCTTTTTGGGTAATTGTCACTGGCGCTGACTAGTGGCGAGGTGCATGTGTGCTTCGGTAGAACAAGTCGAATTGAGACATGTGCTCTCTTCCCCGCGGGGCCACAGCGAGCTCGCCATCACCATACCTTACGGCTTAACATCAGATAAATGACGCTAAGCAGAGTCGTAGATAGATAGAGGCACATGACTAGGTACCTCGTTTAGGTAAGCTGCGTGTATACAACCGAGCAACCCATCTCCATAACGCCTGGACCTCAATGAGACCTCTCGATGCCTGACTTGCCACAGCTCGCGTGGAGGAGAGCAGATATCTGTCCTATTTGCTTCCATTGCGGCACACTTGCACCTCACCAAAATTTATTGCTATTGAATATTGCCAAGCAAGGATAAATTTTAAGTTTGTGTAATGGATAACTACAGTTAGAATTTACAACTGACCGTAAATATATAACATGAAGTGTACCAGAACTTTTGCAAAACCCGTTATTTTTGCATTTTTACTTGATACAAATTTTTGTCCTTATTGATATTCCTTAGATCCATCCTATTTTATATGGAGCATCGGCCGGATGGGAACAGGTACCTTAGCTGCAACTAGGCCTTCAGGACGTCTTTCCTTCGTTTCCACTTTCCTTCCATCTACTCTCATACTCCTACTGGTAATATTGTGCTTTCTTTTCCTCTTCTCTCCCTCTTTAGCTATTGGCCCATTCGTGATGATTGTGTGTGGGAACACATTCGTGCATAGGTTCCAGAGTTCTGTCGAGATAGAGTGTCCCTTGTTTTTCTGTTAGATCGCGTTTTTTGTGAAGACAGAAGCTTGATCCCTCAGGGGGCATAGAATAGGCCATAGGGTTAGGTTAGCTTAGGTTCGTTCATCCTATGTTATGTAGAGCAGCGCCCCCAGGGGGACCCTGTAGGTTACCTTAGCCGTTAGCTAGGACTTCAGGTCGTCTGTGTTTTGTGCCCACTTTGCTTCCTTCCGATTTCATACTCTTTCTGGTATAAATTACTTTCGTCGATTCTTCCTCTTCTTTGCCGACTAACTGTTCCATGCACGTTGATCCTGTGTGGGGAAGATCCGTTCATTCTTTTTTGAATTATGTTCTGACAAACAAAAATAGGCCTACCAACTCAGAAACAAACGGACCCACAGATCGTAACGAAAATTGTGTCAGTTGCTGTTCGTAACATTCCCAACGTTTCCTGCAAATTTTATAACCAGAAAATATAGGCAAACAAATGAACAATCGGTTATATAGATCTTCACCAAAAGTTGACCATCTGTTTCTTCGAACATGCCTAACATTCCCTGTGAATTTCATAAAGATCTATCCGTAACTTTGGAGTTATATTAGTGACAGAGATACTGAGAAACAATATCACACAAATTCCTACAAAAGAACTTATTTGAGCTAAGAATCCTGTCAATGACATGCTATTTGTCGTGTTTTCCCGAGGTTTGAGTGGCAACTTCCGAATGAAGTGCACTGTTCAATTGCCATGTGGCGACAGTGGTCAGAAATCATACAAATACACATTATGAAGTATATAGATAATAGTAGAAGTAGACATTGCCTTGTCGCGTGGAAGTAATAAGAAACCACCAACGAATTTGCTGAGTGCCCCCTGTCCTTACTGTGCAGGCAGCTCAGACTTTGGTGACGGTGACGATGGTGGTGATGATGAGCAAACTCCCGGCGCTCTCCGTCAGCTGGAGTCGGAGCTGCTGGAGCAGCAGGCGGCCAGGGAAGGCTCAGGTCCCATGGACGAGGAAGGAGATCTCTTCTCTGAAATTCATGGCAACAAAATCAAGAAGCTCGAGAGCAAATTGAAGGAAGTAAGTAGCTGCAGGGCTCATTTTGTTGCGCCAAGTAGCTCAACACGTGTTCTTTATATTTTGATTTTGTACAGGTTCTTGACGATTGCAGTAGGAATTATGTAGTGCCGGTTAGCTATAATAATTGAAGCTTGATGATGACTGAATAGGCTATCTACAATGTAAGAAAAACCCGTGTGTTTTTCTGTTTATTTGTCTTGTTTCGTCACGCTTTAAGAAATCAGGCGAAAATTTGGCCAGGTTGGAGACTGCAGTCATCCTAGTACACTTCGTTGCTAAAACTTGTAGGTGGATATCTTTGGGCCTCACGAACCCAAGGGTCCCAAGTGGTTTCTCCGCAGGGAATGTTGCTGCTGGCCGCAGTTCCTGCTGACGAGGTTAGTTTTGTAGAGTTAGGTAGGTTCTCTATTTTTCCCCTTCTGTTCGGTGAGGTGGGCTGTCGATCGAGGTAACCGACCTAGTACGCGGGACACTTCTACTCTCTCTCTCGTGTCGAAGGCCATGAAAGGGGCCTTTACTTGTCTTCTTCTGTCTCTGCGCTTTGTTTCCCTGCCAGTAGAAGCGCACTCGACCAACTGTGACTTTCGGGCCGGATCCCGAGGTGAAACATTCATACTGTATACTGATGCGACACAATGAACTGAGTCTCAGTGCTTGGATCACGTCACATGACGTAAGTGCGTTGGCAAATTCAGGAATATGATAATAATAACTGGTAGGTGGAAAATAGACCAGGTTGCCGATAATGGCAAGCGTATGATAACATTGTCTCGAAACACTTCTAGCTTTGCCAATGTTGAAATCTAATCTGTGAAAATACAGCTTCTCTTGGCATTCTCATATATTGTGCTTGGTACGCTCTTAAGTTTTCTCACATACACGCTCAAATTTAGTACATGATCAACGAAGTAAATAGTGTAATATTTCTTCTGCGGTTAGCAAGCAGGCGACGAACACGTAGATTTCTTCGCAGCAAATTTTTTTTTAATTTGGTTTCTTCCTTCAACAAAGCAGCTTATTGCTTTTGCTAAAAACTCTGATTTATTTGATATCACGCCTCAAGGAGCACAGAATGGGGCACAGGGTTCGCCCATCCTATGTTATGGGGAGCAGCAGCCCCAGCAAGATTGTGTAAGCTACATTAAGCATTCGGGACGTCTGTCTTGCGTGCCCACTTTGCTCCCTTCCATTTTCATATTCCTACTGCTGATCTTTTGTTTTATTCTACCTCTTCTTTCCCGACTTACTGCTCCCATGTGTGTTGATCCTGTGTGGGAACGCCCTAGTGCATGGATTCCTCTTTTCCATCCACGTACTGTATGTCCCTTCTTCTTTCCTCTGTGATACCTATCGTCTTTCTTTCTGAAACCGAGGCTCAAACTACAGTACTCAGTACAATAATATGTGATATCATAAAGTATCCTGGATGCTCGACTGCGAGCTAAAAAGAAGCGCTTTTCAGCGAACCACTAAAGGCAAGGTTTGCCTTGTTCAGGAAAATTTAGGCCTGGAATACTTACTCTTATTTCCGTCAAGATGGCAGTTGCAGTGCATCCTGCAGTGGAAAATTTGTGACAAAATTATGTCAATGGACAAGTGTCATCACAAGTTCTGCTCAGTCATTGTTGTCATTGTATAATATGCCCTAGAACTCATGGACTGAACGTGTGCATTCTTGACAGCTTATGAGTGTGCTTCTTCTAATGTGATCTGTTTCGATAAGAGTCCTAAGGCAAATGCATGTAAAATTCAATGAAACTTTTTCTAATGAATATCCGAAACAACCTCAGGGAATGTTTTTATTGCAGAGAACAAATTGGTCACTATAAGGACCTGTGGGAGACAAACGGAGAGTCTTTGAAATTTCGAAATTCTAAAAATGTCCTAAAAAGATTATCATAACTAACCTCGTCATCAACGAATGATCACTGTTGAGAAATAGGTATCTGTTTCTTGCTACTCATTATTGTGCTTTTCTTCTTGATTCATACCTCGCTGTTCCCTTGTGTTGCGTTCCGTAGTTAGGGTCCCGATTTTCCTTACTCGCAAGATATGAAATATGTGTTCTTAACTGACGGCTTGGGTCCTGGATGTGACCTCATTGCCACACAGCAAGACTCTTATTCAACACACGGTTGTGAGCACACAGGCTTGCTGGAGCTTAACTTAGCTTAATATCAGGAAAGGAAATTCAAGTAAATCTTCGGGCCGTTTAGCTTTCGCCTTTAATTATATACCATCAGCACTGATATGTTTCTGGGAATTGAAAGGAACAATCGAGAGAACTTCCACTGTGTCTTTTTTTTTAATAGTTTGGAATATCTAGTTTCACTACTGTATGCCCTCTGTTTAGCTGCTTTGATCTGTTTTAATGTTATGACATGATTATATAAGTTACCAGTCTGCTGATGTACACAGGCGGAGACTGAGAAGAGCAGCATGAACGGCATGTTGACTGAGACTCAGGAGGCCCTGGAGAAGGCTCGTTCGGAGGTGTCTGCTCAGCATGTAAATCTGTCGCGGCTCATTGGCCACGTCTCGGCTCTGCAGACGCTGCACAACTCAAATTCTTCATCCATGCAGCAAGTAAGTTCTAGGTTGCACTTACTATATTACATTTAGGCAGTGAACAGTTGTTGTCTGTATCGCCTTCTGGTGTAAAAAGCAATTGGATGCTTTCGCTGTTATATCAGAAGAATTCACTGTCTTTATAAATGTAATCCTATGCAGATTGCTGCGCCTGGTCAAGTTATTCTGCAAGGAATATAGCAAAAATATATCTAATGCTGGAAACATGACGATATGTTGTACTTGATCACTTGTCTAATGTACCGTAATGTTGGGCTTGTTCGTCACGCTGAGGGGTAATTTCGCCACGTGGCAAAGTTGTCAGTTTTTTAGTCATTGCGGCAAAAGTTTTAACAGTAGAAACATGGTACAAGGTCCATTTCAAAGGTGACAATCGTCTTCAGTTTGAGACAAAAAACAAGCCCCTCACACTAATATTAAAGTCAGTTGGACGTCAAAGTTGTATATACTCAAC
>LQNS02278174.1:31629454-31645744 GCA_001587735.2 Parhyale hawaiensis | reverse complement strand
ATATCGCCACTTTAGCTTGGCCTGCTAAGTCACCCGATCTAAACCCAATTGAGAATCTTTGGGGGATACTCTCACGGCATGTTTACGTCAATGGGAGACAATTTCAGGATAAAGAAAGCTTGTGGCACACCATAAATGAATGCTGGGAGGCTATCCCTGAAGAAATGCTCGCTAATTCAATTAATTCTGTGAATAACCGATGTGTACAGGTGGTGCAATCAAAAGGCAACGCTTGTCAATATTAAGAATTATGTTTTTTTTGCTTTCATTGTTTTCTAAAATACAATTTTTTTTACATATGTGCTATATTTATTTCCACCCGATTTCCACCCACAAACTATTATTTTCATGGTAAAATTTTGAAAAGACAACGAATACAATAATGATTATAAGGAATCGGTAACTAGTAAACGTAACATTATTCAGTTAAAATATCAACTGTATTGATGTAGTATTTTTAAACTTGTTAAAAAATTTCAAACTCTGCTGTCATTATTGCCCCCACTTTATTCCCGTTAGACTTTTACGATCTTGTCTTTCGTTTCCTTTCCCTGCCCGGTGTAGCTGAGCGAAAGTGTTCAGCCGTGCCCGGGGGTTGGAGATGCACTACTTGCTCCTTTTTGCTATCAGTAGCGCACTGACCACCCTGAGACCTACCGACAGAAAAGCCGAGACAAAAATCATTTTTAATTGGAAGCGAGACATACTTCGCGTTCTAGTGGCGCACGAGCCTGTGCTAAACCACATTAATAGTTCGGCACGATGTAGACATTGTACCCCTGATGCGCTAATAAAGTTTGTACTACTACTACAGCAGCAGCCGTTTTTGTTTTTTATTACACTTTCATTTCTATTCTCTAGTTACCCATTTATTTTACCTGCTATGCTTAGTGCGTAAAGTTTGAGCGATTTGTATTGTATTGCCTGTCGCCTGATAATTCCACGATGACCATTAGATTGCCGCTGACATTTTTTATCATCTTTGTTGCAGAATGAAGGTATTTGTCGCCTCTGCCTTAGCCTCAGCTTTGCTGCGCACGCTCGACCGGAGCACAGGGCGTATCTGTTCCCTTCGCTGTGCGTCTTAGTTAACTGCACGCTGGTGCACGCGCGTGTTTGGTGAGAGCCGACCAGCGCCATGGTGTATGACAGTGTCAACTGCTGCAAGATACTTAACGCAGTTAGGTAACTAACTGCAAGGTGTATATGTTCACTCGGAGTCAGCAGATTAGCTTTATGGTATTTGTCTTAACTATCATCACCAGTACCACAATAAACACATTTTTACGTTTAGCCAGCACCATGCAACTCTAATAATAATACAAATTTTTTTTTATTTAATGAAGGGTCGTATTGATCATCGTAACAATTTACTCTCATAGTCATCGTAAGGCAACGGAAGCTAGTGATGGTTCTCTTTCTTTGTTGGTCTTTAAAATACTTTCGTGCTTGGTGACAATAATCTAGAACTCTAATCTGTCGCGGGCACAAGTATAATTTGTTGCTGTTTTCTTTTCTATCTCGCCATGTTATAGCGCAATCGTGTTTCTGAATTACCAGAATTTTTCTATTTCAATGGGCGAACTCTTTCTTGTGTCGTACTAATTTAGTTTGCCTTCCTATTTACCAAATACCATGGGTGATCCATGCTGGCTTGTGTCACTCGTATACCTACTGAAAATGTGTTGCCTCAGAACCGGCACGGATTCCTCTTTACCGATGAAGTATAGCTACCTGTCTTGGCGTGCTCATTCGGCGCGCCTACTTCAGGTTTTACCGAAGCGTAGGTACTGGTTTTGAGCTCACACTATCAACGTAGACGCGAGGCAGTATTGAACCATACAATGCACGGCATGCCGTTTGAGGTAACATTGTGGGATGTTCTCTGGCTGCTGCTGCTGCACAAACTGGGTGGTGTCATCGGACGGACATTCAGTCTGAGCTCTGTAACGCGTTTATTACTTAACGAATGTGCTTCATAGTTGGGTCCTGAAACTACGATATTGCTTCTGTGACTTTTATTAGAAGCATTTGAGTATTTTAGTGTCCTGTGATGTAGTGCACAGTGCGTCCATTACATTTGCGTTTCGGCGACTCTCAGGTTGTGGATAACACTGAGACGTAATATTAACATTCATTATTGTTTTAAGTACTATACAGTGTTAAAGCTGTTTTGGTTAATTTTAAGCTCTTGTGGATATTGAAGGAATTTTGTTTTGTTTTAGAGTCGCCGTCGTCTGTGTTTAGTCTTAGGCATTTATTGCCAATTTACAATCAAACTCGGGGTATTTTTAAACCTTCAGGCTTCACTAGAAATTAACATTGGACAATTATGCCGCTGTATCTGTATTGAGTAATTTATCGGTTTGATGACACGTTTGATCGTATGTGTAAGATAGTTCACGCATGTCTCAACTATGAAGGAGGACTCTTAGGTTACCTGAGCCTCAGTCAAGGCTTCGTGACAACTTTGACTCGTGTCCACCGAGCTTTCCATTTTCTTTTTCTTACTAATATTATTTTTTTGTGTTCTTCCTCTTCTTACCCGACGTACCCATGCACGTTGATCCACTGTGTGAACACCCTCGTGCAGGTGTTCCCAAGTTACCCTCGGCGTGTAACGTGTTCATTCTCATTCCTCGTCTTGAGGCATTTGTCGTGACTAGGGAGGGCGAGCTAACACAAACTAACTTTGACAGTTGAGTCTTTAGCAAGGGACCCTGCCTACCTTGTGGCTACAGTCCACGTTCGATCAACTCACTGGTGAGTCGTTTTTCGGTCTGCTGCAATGGTTAATTGTCCTCCGTAATCATAATACTGTATTAGGTTGTGATCATTTTTATGCGCATAGGTGCAGCAGCTGCTGGATCCGGTCAGCGTATCCCGACATGTGTGTGCTCTATGACCGTGCCTGTTGAACCGATGTCTCTGAAGCTACCATGCACTAATGAATTACTGAGCTGTTCTACGCATATTAAGCATATGAGTGACCATTCCGATGAGGTGTTTTAGCACCAAAAAGCTCGAGCCCAGAGCTTTCGTATCAGCACCACTTGTGGACAGTTGGTTACGACTTATTTCCCTGAGTTAATCCATGACTAGGACAACTCCAATACCAAAGACAGCGCATATTATGTCCGTTTGAATCCTTACGTCGGACCACAGGGTCAGGTTAGTTATCTTCGCTTATCCATATTATGGGGAGGGAGTTGTCGTCACATTGCCTGGGTACGATCTTCTTCCGGAGGGGGCGGGGAGTGCAGAAAGATAGTCGAAGGAAGGGTGGGAAGAGAGATAATTGAAGATGCGTAGAGGGTCCTCCCAGAGATACAAAGGAAAAAGGGCCACTGGCAGCGAGTTACACGGAAGCAGATGAGAGACTGTTTGCTCCTCTGCCCAGCAGAGAGGGCAGAATGGAGAGTCCGCAACCCGATCCTGTGCTTATAGGAGCCGATGGCCTCACAATGCCCCAACCGCAACTGCGAAAACGCTGTATGGAAGGGGCTAGTAATATTGAATCGGTTGGAGAAATGGGAAGTGTAGGAGTGCAGAGCAAACTTTTGGCCTTCATAAATAAGGAGTCGTGGTCCAGGGAAGCCCTATAGGTTGTTTTATCTATAGTTAGGCCTGCGGGACGTTTCTTCTTTGTTGCCTGCTGTACTTTGTCCATTCTTTGCTCTCATAGCGACGATCCCATTTTGCTCTGGTACGCTTTTTCTCCAATATGCTGTTCCCATGGATGGATGGGTTCTTCGTTCTGATGAACTACATGTCCTTCCCTTCTCCCATGGGAATCGCTGCGAGAAGCTTTGAGCGATCAATATTGTAACTGTGCTGCGTTGCATAGCTGCACCAGAGCAGGCGTAATTTACCGTAGTCACTCACTGTAGCTGTATATGACTTTTTAAATATTTGTTTGGGACTTGGTGTGAACTTAGTGTAACCTTGCCTATTTATGGGACTCTGGGACTTGCTCATTCGTCCAGCATTGTACGCAGAGATCGATGATGCCTTTATGAACGTCATTGTTGTGTCCAGTGCATTCACGTTTAGCGGGAGGGACTGACTCCTTCCCATTGTTTGTGTGTGTGAGACCAACAGAAACAGTACATGTCTGTGCTGCATGTATTGAGTTGAATACTACATTGGTCTTCCCGAGTTTCTATTCCTGTTTTCCTCCTTGTTGTTATGGTGCCTGGTTTTTACTATTTAGTCACCCTGGGAATATCTGCTGCATTCTGGTATGTCCGATATTTTTGTGCAACATAACGCCAGGCATCATCTCGCTCTCATGGGTGACAGTTTTATGCTCTGACTCTTGTATGTGCGACTGCCTTCCAAAAATAGCAACGAGCAGCTGCTATTTTTCTTACTATTGAAATTACACCTGTATAATCGAAATTCATCGCTGTTTTTTCAATTTCAGTCGCACCTACTGTTACCCAGACAGCACCGTCTTTAGGGTGCCTACTGCGTTGGCCAAACTGTTTCAGGTCAGTGCTCCTACCCCTTCCCCCTCTTGATTGGGAACTATGAAACTTCGGCGTTTCATTTCCGATCATCAAGACTTCCTCCCTGGCCTGGGAATAGAATGTTTGATCACCTTAGGTACCACGAGCGAGGCGGCGCTGTTTACCTCTCGACCACTGAGACTATTGGTGAAATTTGGGCAGCTATTAGCCATGGCTATTATTACTGGAGCTTTACTACTTGGTTATTTGAGGTGCAGGGGCGCCTTCGTTGCAATTGCTTGGGAAGGTCGGCAGTCGGCGTGTGGGTGTAACGGAAGGTGATTTCGTAGTGTCGGTTGTTGACATCTTGGCCTGAAGGGCCACTGACACCCTCGATATCATTCGGTGTCTTGCCATTCTGTCGCCCTAGTTGTCCCTTCCTTGGACTTGGCTGTTAGAGGTAACGTCTTGTGGAATATTATGCTCAGTAGCGCTGCTTAGGTGAACTTTAGACGGTGATGGCTCGCGGAGTATGCTTCTTAACCATTCTTTCATTAGCTTTTCTGTCATTACTTCACAAGACTTCGCTGTCGGCGCAGAAGCTGAAATTTCAAAGCTGCTCCTTCTAAGGCGGGCGAAAAAAATTGCTTCGGGTAACACCGAAACATCTTTTTTTCCCCTGTTAGAGTTTTTTCCTGCACTGGGTGTTTGAGGAGCTCTAAATTTCATTTGTGAAATGTTAAAAGGCCCTGTAGCGACGCTAAGTCCCCAGACATTTCTCGGTTTTAATATTTGACTTATTGTTTAGTTTTATTTATTATTTATTTGATTGTCTAGAGTGAGTTCATTTGGCACCATTGTGGCTCTCTGTGCTCGTCTTTGATAAAATTTAGAATGTCATGGCCGCCTACATTCCTTGCTACACGTTTCATAAGTAAACCGTTGCTTCGTGTGTTTCTCCAGAACGGTTTGTTTTTGCTTGCTTTGTTGCGTTAGGAAAATCAATCTGTTTGGCAAGACCATTGCACTGTTTCGTACTACTAACACTTGTAATACTGTCCAGATAAATAAGCAGTAGTCATGAATGCAAGTGTTGAATTCACGTCATTGCTGCGCCAGAGATGCTAGAAATGTATATTGTTTTGAATTTTCAGCCCGGTAGTTTTGTAAACAAGTAAAATTTGTGGATTACCACGTCGCAACGATTTTTTTTTTCAATAATGCCAATTGCCGCCAATTCAACGAAAAATAGTTTCCTCTGGGGGAGGGGTTATTAATCAGAGCCAAAAAAATATCTTATATTTTTGCGCTATATGCCGTACTCTATAAATCAAATGGCCGCCTATCGAATACTGTATTTGTAATAGAGATACCATATATTTTTGGTGCAAGCCGTGCGTGTGAATTTGGTAACATTTTCTAGAATTGTATTGACATCGTCGGTGTTATATAGATTGATATTTTACGCCTCTATTTATGTAGTGGTTGTTCTTACTCTAAGCTGTACGAAGCCGTCTGTACATGAAACCTAAATTATACGAGTGCGGTAACTCCGTAAGGTTTCTCCATTCTTTGTTGTGCTTTCAGGAGGCCCCCTGTATTACATTAGCCTTAGCTACGCCTTTGGAACAACATTCGTGCTCACTGCGCTTCCTTCTTAAAACACTGCTACGAACGATGCTTTGTTTTATTCTTCGGTTTCTTTCTTGAATAAATGTTCCCATACGCATTGGTTCATTGTGGACGCACCTACGTGCATGAACTTCGCATTTCTCTCGACATACTCTATGTCGCCTTCTCTTCTTCTCCTGCAACACGGTTGCCGTAGCTAGGGAGGCTTAAAAGCATGCACACGAGAGACAAAAGCTTAGCTGGTGCACCGAGTTCACACCACATGGAGAACATCCTTAAGGCAGCGGTTGCATGCGAACATGGGCCTGCCTACGTGTGCTGTTGCTGCCAGCCACTAGATATAGTGTTACTTGAAGCTCGATCAGACGTACCCTAGACGAATTTGTGTATTACCGGTTTTGGTGCAATATTTGTTGTCGCTATATTTGTCATGCTTTTCAATTATGCGGTAAACTGAAGCGAAATCGTCGAAAATTGGCTAAAGGTTTGCGTTGGTAACTGCTCGCAAAGTTTGTTTACATATCGTCTCCTTATTTTTGGGCCTCACAACCCCAAGGGTCCCTAGTGCCTTCTCCGCAGGGGATGCTGCAGCTTGCCGCAGTGCCTGCTGACGAGGTTAGTTTTGTAAAGTTAGTTAGGCTCTCAATACTCCCGCTTATGTTTCGGGAGGTGGGCCGCTGATCGAGGTGGCCGACCTATTTCCGCTAGATATTTACCTTCTTGTTTTTCGTTTCCTTCCCCTGCCCGGCGTAGCTGAGCGAAAGCGTTCAGCCGTGCCCTGGGGTTGGAGATGCACAACTTGCGCCTTTATCCAGTCAGTAACGCACTGACCACTTACAATCTAAGACCTACCGGCAGAAAAGCCTAGACAAAAGTCATTGATACTTTGAAAAGAGCCGTACTTCGTGCCCTAGTGGCGCACGAGCCTGTGTTAAACCACAGGAATAGTTCGGTGCAAAAGAGACAAAGTGTCTCTGATACGCTAATAAAACTTTGTACTACTACTGCTGCTTCTACATATTGGCTTCTGTGCATGCGCCATCGCCAATTTGACACTCCGAGAGATTTCACTCAAGTTAGCTGCCAATGAAGTCTCTCACGTGCATTGGGCGATATCCTAATAACAATAACCCCGGAGATTTCGCTGAAAAAATTAATGTAATTCCTATGGGGCTTACTGCACTTGTATAATTGACCTTTTACTTGGTATAGTGGTAGCTATTAGGCTGTTGAGTATGTGTGCGTCTGTCTGTACCTATCTACTAAATTCGTATCTTTCACCTAGCCCTTAGTGTATTGTGTACTGTAGAGATTGTGACAGCTAGTGGTGTGTAATCATAGGAGACTTATTCTTGCAGAAAATACATACGGAGACCAATTGTGTGGTGTTGGTGATAGCCGTGTAGCAGTTGGCGCGCTGTGGTAGTTATCCGCCCGCTTTGATTATTCCTAAAAAGATTTTTGTTGTTTACAGAATATTGGCTAACAGGCTGTTCTTGTTGCCTATTTATTATCTCTCTTTTCAAATAAGGACGTGTTCTGCCGTGTGAGGTCACCACCATACGTTTTACCGAAGATAATATTGTGATTTTTGTTCCTGGTGCATTGTGCAATTGAGGATAATTTGCCGTGCGCTGGTGCGCAAAATTAAGTTAGAAGTTGTAATGGCAGCAATAGATGTAGCGATTGTGTTCTTTCGACCCCGACTAGGTTCTTGGGCCTGACTTGCAAGGCTCTTCATTTGCTGACGTTCCTTCGTAGGAAACTCGTAACCAGCGACTATTTTTTGTTCTTTGTAGTTTGTACAACCTCAGCAGCGGAGCGAGGGTGTGCAGGCAATACTGTAGCGTGGGAGCTGCAGCACCTGTTCGGTCGAGGTCCAGCTCAGTGCATGACTCACTGTTGTCGCTTGAGGTTGAGCTATGTTGTTGCTGTGGATGCCCGCAAACACTCGTGTTTTCGTCTCAGGCGTAGACAGGGCCATAGGCCTAGATTAGTTTAGGGGTGCATCCATAGACGTTAGCTAGGCCTTCGGGACGTCTGTCTTTCGTGCCCACTTTGAATCCTTCAGATTTTCATACGCCTTCTGGTATTACTTTCGTCTTTTCTTCTTCTTTCCAGACTTCCTGTTTCCATGCGCGTTGATTCTGTGTGGGCACACCTTCGTGAGAGGGTTCCACGTGACTATCGACACACTATGTGTCCCCACCTTTTCCTCTCTTAGAACAGCTCAGTACTTGTATAGGGAGGCTAATAAGCTATCTTATACTACTACTTTGAATTCGTTGTTTCAGGAATTTCATGAAGCGTAACCGAAATCTTCATGGACAATATGCTTCACTGAGAGAAATTTTGCGTAGGTCACCCATTTACTCACCTTACAGAAGTATATTTTTTTTAGCGTTCGTAACTTGATAGCTGTTTTTAGCCATAAATATAGTCCCGTTTACGTGCTGCATTTTGCCTGTTGGTTATGACTAAAGCGGTTTGAATATGTTGTTCTGCAATGAGGTGTCACGTATCTGGATGCTTCAGCTCTTTGTGAGTTCCTTGCTTCCGTTGGCAGACGCTTCGGAGCCTCGCGATAACAATTTCTTTAAGGTTTGAACATCGTATGTTTTGGCAACAGCGACCCCAAGAGGACTTTATAGGCTACCTTAGTCTCAGCTGGGCTAAAGAACACCCTAGTGCATGGGTTCCACGTGTTTCTGTTGATATATGTACTGTATGTCCCTTGTCTGTTCCTGAATGAGATATTCTATGTTGTGAAAACGGAGGCTCAAAGTACTCAGTATAATTTCTTTAGCAAATTACCACTATGGCCAAAAGCATCCGTCCTAGCTTTATGATTTGCTCGTTCCGTCCTCACTTCACCCGTGCGTGCGTCGCTCTCATGTTTGTGTTTCGTACAGTCTTCCTTGCCCATCTGCGTTCCACCTTCAGCTGTTCTCGGTCAATTCTGTGGTCCAAAGCCCTTTGGATTCTCTGACCTGCTTCGTGTTGCCCGTCCCGCCGCAGTTACTTACTTTGTTCCTGATATATGACGACCGACACTTTTACAAATTGGGTCTCACAAATAAGAAATTTACTGTATTTATGGCAAATTTCCCGGACAATGGTAGTTTGAATAGAAAACTAATGCCACGACTAAGATACACCTAAGATTTTTGGAAATGACGGCTCTTGTTTGTAGATATTTCGACTTTTGTATAATCACAACGTGTGCGAAGCTTAGGAAGTTTTTTTTTTTTTTTTAGTATCCACAACAGCCCACTTGCCTTTTATTGCACTGCTAGAGTACAATGAGTATGTGTCTCCAAAATGCCATCTGCTGTTTTCTCAGTCTAACTCGGGTGCCGTGACCAGCAACNACGTGTGCGAAGCTTAGGAAGTTTTTTTTTTTTTTAGTATCCACAACAGCCCACTTGCCTTTTATTGCACTGCTAGAGTACAATGAGTATGTGTCTCCAAAATGCCATCTGCTGTTTTCTCAGTCTAACTCGGGTGCCGTGCCAGCAAACGGGCCTGCGCTGGTGTTCGTAGAGGGAGGGGGCCCCTGTGGGCACTTGAACAGCAGCTAAGTTTCTCGCGCCCGTCATGGGGAAAGGTTATACCAGTGCCATTAGGGTAAGGTTCGCCTTTCTTGTGTTATTGGGACCGCGCTCCCAGAGAGCGCAATATGTTCCCTTAGCCTTCGGGACGTCTGTCCTTCGTGCCTACTTTGTTGCTTTCCATATTCATTCTTCTATCAATGATGCCTTGTTGTGTTCGTTCTCATCATACCTGATTTGCTGCTCTCATGCAAGGCGCTGGTCCTGTGTGGGCCAGCGCCCTGATTGATATTTTAAGTTACTCGTGGAGCATTTTGGTGCGAGGCGGGCGTGATGCCTGCGGCGATAATAACCCATCCCACTATGATGATAATAATAATAATCTCCTGGAGTACTACATGTCTCTCGGTTTTCTTGTCCAAACCGCCATTTGCTCTGACCGAGAACCTTAAGACTACCATCTCTTTTTATCCTACATGGTGAGGCATACGTATTCAGTTTTGCCCTTGGAGCCCACTTTCTTTCTTTGTTCATTCGTACTCCTATGAGTGCTTTCTTTTTAAGTCTTCATCGTCTTTCTCTGTCTGCTGTTCTGGGTTCCTCGTTTTTCTTGACATGTGTCTCTTTTTTTTTTCTCGTATGGATCACAACGAACGCTTTTTGTAGTGTAGCGAAAGCTAGGACAGTGATAGTTACTTCTGTTACGTGACTTTTGTCATGGAATCTCATCTGTTCTTTGGTAGCTTCTCTTTAACGGAACTCGTGTCATGATCCGATCTATGCTGAGTTGCGTTGTATTTATGTTTCCATTTTTTTCTACTATGTTAACCTCTTCTCTGGTCAAAATATGAGAAAGAACACCGTGAACACACGTCATTACTCGAAACTTTAGGAAACAATGAATAACATACAGAGACGTAATAGTAAATAAACACTGTGCTGCTATTGGTTGCAATTGTAACCAAATTTACTTGTGGGCAGACTATGATGTGCCCCCGCTTAGATAGTTGTTCCGTCGTTTGCGACTGCATTTTTAACACACCTTACATACTCCATCTGTTCTGAAATAGTTGATCATCAGCCAAAAAGTTCGTTTGCTGGGGAATTCGGAATAGATAAGAAAAGACTTAGGAAGACCTCGTTTACAAGGTTTAGCAAGTTCACCCCTACATTAGTACCGATGGAATGCTCTTTCTGGTGTTTTTTATCCATTGAAGCAATTATGTGGGAACAACATGAATAACATTTGGGCACTACTATTTCTTAACAGAGGGAGTATTTTTCCCCCTACAATTTCTTCCTTAACGTGTACGCAGGTGCTTTACTTACCGTCAGTTATGTGTATATGCCATCATCTTCATTTTTGTGGACGGCATATATCGTTGCTGCCCATCTTCTCGTATCATTTAGTATAGTTCTTTGGGAAGAATTAGGAGCACCAAGTGGGCGCTTTTATTAAAGCAGTTGTGGACTCAGTCTCAGTAAGGTAGTTTGTTAACAGCTCTCCACAAATGTCGCGTAGTATTTCTGTCTTGTAGCTGCTACCTCTTTTTGTTTATAGATTACTCTGTTATCGTTATTTATGTTACGTTTTAGCTTCTTGTTAATTAATACCTCATAGCTGAGGCCCAAACGTCACACACTAATGCTCATGATTTTTCAGTGTCTCTCAACTTTCAATAGTTATATTGGGAATGCCGCTCCCATGGTGGCTGTTTGATCTCTACCTTAGAATGACTGAGGTAGAAGCTGTTTGTACCCCAAACAATCGTTATTTACTCAAATTACACGTTCTGTGCACATTTAATTACCCAGCCAGCTGGGCGGCTAGGCAAGTTTCATGACGTACCTCACGCCATGTCTTATGCGAAATTGTAAAATTTTCAGCTACCTCCGATATGGGCTACTTTTGTGAACTGAGCTTTACTGTACATATTGTGGCGCGATGTTTTACTCCAGTGAGTCGCTTTACTTCTTCTTCTAATTAGTTGCATGTAAATGAGGATATATTGAAAGGCACGGCAGGAAACCCGAACCATGTGATGTTTGTTTTCGTGTTTAATATAAATTAGGTGCTGGTAGCTCACGATGCGTGCCAGGGATCTGCTCCGAAAAATGTCATACCTCGAAGACAGGATATAAAACAAGTTTTCTAAATGATGCTTGAAACGTTCTCTGTAAAACCAACTGCAGAAATAAACAGGAAGGATTTGATGAGGAATTTCTACCATTTTCAATTTCTGAAGAGGCAAGCAAAAACTCTGTAATTGAAAATTATGCTTGCACTTTACCGCTGACAGTATTTAATTCATATAAATGTAATCATTTCGCAATCAGTACTGTGAATAATGCTTGAAAGAAAATAACTTTCCATATACTGTAAAATGAAAATTTCGTGGAAATGGATAATGAGTATGTACTGTAACTTTCAAACTGAACACTGTTTAATGGCCGAATGTGTACACTAAATTCATGAGAATGTATTTCGAATAATGGAACTGAGAACTTTGAACGCAAATCAAAGACTGCATACAATACGACCCTCTCCCTGCCACAATATATTTGGGCATCACGCACCCAAGGTTCCCGAGTGCCTTCTCCGCAGATGTTGCAGCTTGTCGCAGTTCCTGCTGACGAGGTTTTGTAAAGTTAGGTAGGTTCTGTACTTTCTTCTTTCTGTCCCTTGAGGTGGGCTGTCGATCGAGATAGCCGACCTGGTACGCGGGACATCTCTAGTCTCGCTCGTGTGGAAGGACACAAAAGGGGCCGACCACTTGAGTGTCTCCTACTATACTTCGCGCCTCGTTTCTCTGCAGTTGTAGCGCACGTGGTCAACACGCCTACCCAATATGCGGTATTTGAATACTGCACAAGTAGTTTCCCTGTTGCAACGCCTGAGTTGCGGCTATGGAAGGTTAAACTAAGTAGACTATATAATAATAATAATAATGCATATAAAATAAGATGAAGACTACCTCTGTTACGTAAACCCTTCGCATTGACGGAAACAGCGGCTCTGAGCAAAGTGTTCCTGAACAAGTGTTCTCACCGGCGGAATATGCCTGCTCTGAGCGTTTGTGCTGCTCCGTGCACGGGAGAAGTCGTACTGAGTTTCGGGAGAACATCTAAGATCTGTGTACTGCCAGTGGAGGACATGCCGTGCCTCACGTACTTGTTTAGCGGACCCAAGAAGTTATTCACGTATGAAGGTGGATAGTTTCAGGCATAGACTACTTAGTAGTTAAAGGCCTACTCTAAATACCAAGTAGGTCCTGCAACTGATGGATGAAAGAGTAAAATGTTTCCCACTGAACTTAGCAGCCTCAAATAAAAAGAATGTTTGTGGTTGTGCAAAGAATGTGTTCATCAGCAAGAATGTTTCTTGCTAATAAATACATTTCTTGCTCTTTGCCTCCCCACCAACAGTTTGTTTTCTGTTTGAGGGCTAAATTAATTAGCTAGTAAAAGTTCATCAAAATATCATGAATGAATTAGCTAGTAAAAGTTCATCAAAATATCATGAATTAATTAGCTAGTAAAAGTTCATCAAAATATCATGAATTAATTAGCTAGTAAAAGTTCATCAAAATATCATGAATCAGCAGTCGGACTTATTTAGTAGGGGTGGCCTATCATATAGCGTGCAATCTTATGTTTCAACGCATACATATTTTAACTTTCCTCTCTTGAGCGTAATGTTATATGGCGATACTTTAAGGAGCTCACTGACGCAGTAAAATGTATCTTAATATACACCAACCCGGCACTGTATCACCGGAGGTGCTGCTGCTGATGCGAGGGAAATTAAGACAGCACTTGGAGATATTTATCTGCTTTCGGTGAAACAGCTGCTGCTTGCCACTTGTTTATTAGATTTATCCTTCAATGGTATATTGCTGTGTATAATCTCACCAAAGACAAAATGTTTCGCTGCTGGAGCAAAATTCATCCCATTCTCTATGCAGAAATGACCTTCAGCTGAAAATTGTTACTTTACAGCGATTTTTTTGTATGTAGGCCCATTGACTTAATCATTGCGTGTAAGTCTATATGTAGAGTTGTTGTGGCAGCTTCTGTGTTGGACGTTGGTTGCACCAATATTGGAGCGTTTGGGAAGTACCTATTAGTTCTGATGACAACTCTGTAGACTGTCCATCTTTGTGACCAAGATACGTGTTTTTTTTCTCCATAATATTTATTATAGTCTCAATCTATTTTATAATTGATGCAATGTCCAGACATAATTAGTAGCGTAAGTTTTTTTTTCATATTGTCCCATAAATGACTCAAGCTTTACTTTTGCACTCACGATATTTAATGTTAAATGCATTTTTGTAGCTGCTTTGATCAGCGTTTCCTTTAAATTTTGACACATTCTAACTTATTGGCGTGTAAATAAAGAGTCCGTGATAACGTCTCCTCGTGTAGTATCCTCCTCTTCTGCTGCCAGCATTCTCAGAGGAAATACATAATTATTGCTTACGCAATGTATGTTCAAGGGCGGCGGTTCCGCTACCTTCCAACTAGTTATCTTGTAGCACATAGATGTTAAGGTGTCATCGACAGGGACAGTTCCTTTTGAGATGATCCAATCTCATTAACTGTTAACGTGTTCGGAGTGTCAGTTGTGCGCGTTGGTTTTGGTATTTGGGAGCAAATTTCAGGCCGTAATCCTACAGCAGCTACCCTTGTGTCGGCCTTAAAACACCATCGGTTTGTGATTAATACCTGAAGCTCAGCTTAAGTAACAAAGCTATGCTTACAAATGAAGTTCGGGTATGTGAAAGCCAATGAAATTCGCTCATCTTGAGCTGCCTCTCCCTTCACGGAAGATATTGGGTATTCCTGCCGGCTGTCTGTGGGCCTCACGCCCCGAAAGGAGCAGCGTACCGCGAGGACTGTTGCATCTGGTCGCCGTTCTTACTGATAAAGTGAGCTCAAAAGTCTTCTATGATGCCCTTCTGCTATGTGAGGTGTGCCGCCAGTGGTGGCAAGGGACCAATCTATCTCACGGGACGCGTGCCTGCTCCTGGAGAGCCACGACACAGGAACCTTGCGAACTGGTGTCGGTCCTCCTCATTTCACCTTTGGTCACTTTGCTTAAATGCTCTGCGTCTGTTTTCCTGTCAGTAAATGCACACATTGGCCAAATTTCAGACTTCTAGAACTCGTGTGAGTTCACTTCCAATTGTGTGTGACACCTGGGGCGATCGAGCCATGGCCGCTGAAACGCAAGTAACCAAACTTTACTAGTTAAACTGTTCCTAGCGATGACATCCAGCAATATATAGTACAGGTGATCCTCACTGTAATAACGCTGAAGAGTTTGCTTCAATTTGAATCCGTCGATATAGTTGGGTCCCACTCTATATTCCAGGTTAGTACAAGTCTCTCCCTAATGGACTATTTTCTATGATTACATTAGTAGAAAACGTTCATTGAGGCAATGTTCACATTTATGTCGTCTTGGATTACCGGTACGTCTTTGATCATTCTTGTATGCCTACATTGATCAAATATTATTTGCGCTCATTCTTACGCATCCTTCATTTTTCTTCATAAGCTTTATTGTACGTTCTACAATTTTGAACTTTTCAGCGAGGTCAGCAGCTTTCTATCCCTCGCTGAAGCCATTTGAAATTGTTATCTTCTCATATATGGTCAATATTCTGTTGTTGCCTCCTGGCAGGTTTCACTGTTTCAGAGGCCATAATTTACAGAAGTTGCGAGATTGATCTTCCCTCTCTTGCATAGCCGGCATAAGTGATGCCGTAAGGAAGATCTCACTGAATGATATTCTAAAAAAATATCTGGCAATTAACATTCCACAATTTAATGCTATGGTGTGAATTGTTTATATACTAAGTTGCTAACAGTATCCTCTCTCGCAATAAATCCTAAATTGCTCTATTTATAGGCATAGATTCATGGAACACTCAGGAAATAGAGGAGTGACATTGGTAAACATACGCTATAAAGTGAATTCAAGGTGATATAGTAGAATACTCGAAAACTAATATTCTCCTCTATAATTGGGCGAAAGTATGAAGAGGTGCAGTGTAAAGTGAGGATCGCCTGTTCCCTGAACGTGGTACCTAAAACCAAATTTACAAGTTTTCTTAGGGATTAATATAATAAAAGAGATTCGTCGTGTGAAGAAATGTAAGTATATTTACGAGAGCATAATCGGTATAACAGACAGGTGCAGAGAGACAAAAGTTGGTACTTTTAGGTAAACCTAAAACCTCAACACTACACGGAATGCATTATGACATACTACAAAGCTACATCATAATGAGATCATAAATACCTATATCAAGATGCGAAGGCCTCTTAGATACGGACGGAATAAGATACTTTTATGCCTTACAGATACAAAAGCATTTTACACAACAATGAAACCTCGTAAATGAAGTGTAAACATCGCGTCGGCAACAATTACTTGCAATAATGACGAGAGCGCAACATTTAACTGCGTGTAGCCACACCATTAAGATTACAAATTCCCTGTTGTTTGGTGAAGCTTTTGACAACAAGCAGCTCAGCAATTACAGACTATATAGCTTATCTGAGACACGTTCTTTGGTAAGTCACAGCTGTAAAGATACTTAGCTAAGAGGCATAACTTAAATGATCGAATATAATTTTTTAATATT
>LQNS02278174.1:31564021-31593271 GCA_001587735.2 Parhyale hawaiensis | reverse complement strand
GATGTGAAGTGATGTCTCTTTTCAATAATGGTTTCTCATGAGCCCTACCGTTACGCTATTTGCTTCCTGGTTTATAATATTGCGTGTCAGTTCGGGAAACTCAAACAGCCCTCGGACCACTTACAATCCACTCGCCTCTCCTGTACCTTGGTATATAATATTTCCTACTTTTTAAGCACCTAGGATACACAAGGTTAGATGTAGTTACAAACAATTGGTGTTTCGTAACACTTAGATGTAAAACTAAGGTGGTAGTGCCTTAGACAGCATTCCAAATTAGCGGGGTAGTCCAAATTAGCGGAGTAGCTATATAGTCCAAACTAGAGCAATCTACGGAAACACTTAGTGTATTGCATTAGAATCAAAGACAAGCACAATTGTGTAACACAGTACAGCAATCAATTTATATTGGCTGCGTTTATTCGGCAAGACACCGCAACTTCTATAATACACATCTAGAACAAGACAATTTTAAACACGACGAGTATTCTTTTCGATGACTACCACACGGTGTTAACAAATGCACGCATGCGCAAATTGCGGCTGCGTACGTAGTAACCTTTTATTTTTTTTTGTTTCGCTCTTGGAACACGTAACATTTGCAGATGTTCCAATGTAACTTGTATGCAATTATTCCTTTCTTTCGGGGACACGTAGAAAAATTTATTGACTTTTTTTTTAACATACAGCCACGCATCATTCCTCCTTATAACGAATACCTTAAGACATCAACATCAGTTAACATCTGTCGTTCAAGGGAAAAGCTGCTTCGTCATCAAAGGGAGAAATCAATTTAGAAGCACTCACTTTGAGCGTGAGCTCAGAGCAGCTGAAGTTTGGATGCGAGAAGAAAGAACACATCAGGATGCATGAGAGTGCTAAGAAAAGCTTTAGATATTGTCGCTGCTTGGATTTGAACGATGGCAGAACAAGATATGTATTATTATCTAGATTACATTACCATATTTCCGCCAGTTTTTGCAACCTGATTCAATTTTTGAATATTGGTTTTCATCACAGCGAGACGGGATGACCTGTCTCCACCCGGGTGTAATTTTCGCCCGTTTTCTTCAAGCGGGAGAGAATCTGGACAGTCAAACAGATCAATAAGCACTTACGAACAGGTCTCTATTACATTGTTTGATTTATGATCACACTTCAGGTTTCCACCGCAGGTATCAGTCCAAGTTCTTCTTCTCCGTAGTAAACACTATTTCAATAAGCAATGCCACTCGATGTGACCCAAATATGTAGATAGAACAAAGTTTTCGTTGCGTTCATTTCATGATTAAATGTAATTTTTAAAGCAAAACACTAAAAATAGTGAAGAGTACCAATGACAACGTGACTCATGCGGAGCAAAAATCTAATGACAAAAAAGGAAAATATGGAAAAGTTGCCAATTATTATTGTTAGCCAATTGTAAAAATATTTTTTTTCATTATGCTAATATCACGTATGGATACTATTAAGCTAATCATTGTCATGATTACTGACTACTTGAAATTCACCTACACCTAATAGTAAATATCTTAACCTCAGAGGAAAGTGCCACTTTTCTAACCTGGAGATGTAGTAACAATTTCAAAGTCCATAATGGCAAAGGACATCAATTTTAACAACTTGACACAGTAATAGTTATATCGTATAGATTAGATAGCAGGCAACACACGAGCCAACCAACACGCCCATTTCTGGAGACGAGGCGAGGCTCAGGTTCAGGCCTCTTTGAGGGAGTGTCGGGAGGTTGGGCGACTTTAGTTTATTATGCAGTATTTTGCAGCACTTCCCATTCCTACTGGAATAAAAATTAGGACTGCGAGTCAGAATTTTTCTAGTGAACAATCACCTCAACAAAGCACACACCGAATGGCTACTTAATTATATTTTACAGCAGAACAATATTAGAACATAACTTTGATGAACTATGCGAGAAAATAAGTACTTCATCTGCCAGTGTCAGTTGACTCATTTTACACCGCACAGACAGCAAAGAAAGAAAATCGTCTCAATGTTGCTGGGAGAATTAGAACTTCCACTGAAGAACCAGTTTAGGGCAAAATCGAGCATTGACGCAACGACGATGTAGTAACATTAGGGCCATCTCTCCGGGCAGGATAACTCGATAGAGAGACTGTTAATTTCCAGAAAGAGCGACGCTAGTCACGCTACTATAGGAAACTGATGAATGAATCACTTACGCCCACCTGAAACGCTAGAACCACACGCACGATGCGGGTTCAACACAACGACTTTGTTTTAAAAATTCATTTTTGTAGTATTTACTCGTGCAAGGTCATGTGGACAAAATTTTCTTGATAACTCATTTCTTCGGCACTTGATATGTCCCCAGATTAGAGAGTATCAAAGTCATGGGATCAAAAAGTCTGCAAAGAAGAGGAAGAGCAAAGCAAAAGTTGTCAGAAGCACAAGCAAAGCGCGTAAGTTGCATTCACTAGTGCAGCCAACACACCGGTCTTTCCAACCACTGCACCTCACAGAGACGGACACGGCAACCTGCTGCCGGGGCCATACTGTACAATCGCACGTTCAGCTTATGAACGGATACTGAGCTCCCACGTCACCCTGATTACACAGTGAAAGTTGGTAGGTATCTGAGATAGTCGTGGGAACTTGAGGGGAAAGTGCTTAAGTTGAACAACGGACGAGTGGAACGTCCGCTCATCATCTGGACGTGCGGTTGACTAGGGTGCCCCGGTATAACAATGCTGTAGCAGAAGCGGACACAGCAACACGGTGACTACCCCCCCCCCCCCATTCGGTAGCCCACTTAGACGGACACACAAGATCGACCATAAGACAGGTACGGTAATGCTAGAACTTAAAAGACTGGAATTGCCCGGTGAAGTAAGAAAGTGCAGTAAAAAACCACGCGCGCAGACACACACTATTGAGAATAATATACACACACCACGATGATGAGACACTTCCTATACAGGCTACTAGGCGATAGTAATGTGGCAAATAATTATAATAAAGGCAATAAAATAAAAATAATAATTAAACGTAATAATAACTACAGCTAACTTAAAAAAATACCCACAACCAAAAAAAGCAGACGTATGTAGAGCAAGTCCTGTTGCCACACTAAACAAATCCAGCGCAGTTTGCGTAGTAACGCGAGTGTACAGCTACGACGCCGTCAACGATGCAACACATTGGCTTTACACTAGCTAACTGCACACACTACGTACATCGGAAAACGAGTATCGGTAGAAAACTTCCTAATACAAAGAGGTACGACAGGCAGCTCCTCACGTCTTTCTACCATAACGTCCTCAAACACGAGTGTAGGTATTTACATTTACGCATCACCCAGTGATCTCTAGCAAATAGGAATATTTGCAAGCCGTCGCACCTCACTCACGCTCAACTGACAGCTCCTATATAAATAAACACATTCCATCCGACGGTAGAAATAGAGACGAAAATGTTGTTAGATAGCTATATATCTGTTGTCAAGATTACACACACTGTAATGTACAATCGTACGATTGACGAAAGTGCCGAAGCTGAGGTCGCACGTCGGCCCGATGCACCGTGTAAGTTGCTGGAACAGATACGGTATCATGAACGAGGCGCGAGCTGCATGTCCGTACATAAGTTGAGGGAGCGAGTATGCAGTGCGGCCCCGGGCGCAACAGGCATATATACAGCACACCCCTGGCATTCGTGACGGCTACGCATCACGAGCGATGCACTCAATGGGAGGCCAATTGTAATAATCAAGTAGGCACTCCATTGCTTCTCAGTATTTCTACTACGTTCAAAGCTATAGCCTTTCGTCTGTCAGTTATAAATTAGAGGTTTTATGCCATGACTATACCTATAACAGCAAACGGGAAAACGTCAACAAAGAACCCAAAAATTGAAAATGAAGAAATAATCGCAGGCCTTTCAGTTTTAGATTAGTCGTGTGCCTCCTGGAGGTTAGCCTGAAAATTCAATGCAAGACACACACCCGCTTGCAATCTCAGTGCTATATCACGTAATATATTTTTGGACCAATGCACGTTCAACCGCTTCCGTTACCCTCAGAATTGCGCTTTCATCTGTGAAATGAAGATAGGTATATAAACAACGCGATAACTATCTATCGACTTTCATATTTTCTAGGGAGCAAAATTATATTTAAAATCGCCTCAGGAATTGGGACCAACCATTACAAAACTGCAACAGGCATCATTCCACCATGTCTCTTATTGACAATCATGGATATTACACCATAGCAAAAGTAATGATTTTATACAATTCGACATGACAATTTGTAAAAAAAAAAAATCCTCCTACGCCGCGTAAACAAAGTTTGAACGGTTCATTATCATGTTGCACTTAACAATCGTACTCAAAACGACACAATGAGTCTAAAACAGACATATGGTACGCACAAGAATTTAACCAATCCGTATTAAGATCGTGCTTAAAAATGTCAACACGACAAAACATTAGCTACTGCAGATCATCACCTACTGCCGCTCGTCACATCAAATCATGCGGGATTTTCTCAAAGTAACCGCAATCCATAAGGGTATCACAAATATTTGCGTAATTAACCGCATCCTTTGGGAAGCGTTTGTCTTTTTATTTCGCCATACCAAAATACCGAGTTTATCGTAAGACACAATAAAGAGAGAGCGGTGCACTTCCCTCATTGGTACAATGCTGATTGCATGTCATGACCTGCACACGGCACAGGAAGTACCGGGAGTTTCAAGAAGATGAACCCAACATCAAACCGATATTTTCCAGGCGGTAGCATGGGACCATCACACACAAATTGCATTATGTTTCAGCGGATTTCCCAGTAACTGTTTTGTCATTGATAAAGGGTTCGTTCCTCTGCGGTGCGTGCGCCCTGCGGTTTATGGTGACAAAGAGAGTGACGTGAAATGAGGTCCAGCTTGCAGAACTACCCGAGTTTTAGTGGCAAGACCAATCACTTTCCATGAGGGGAGCACACCAGGGCGAGTAAGTCTTTTACACACCTATTGCGGTGGTGGCATACGCTCAGTTAGGTGGGACTTGACATCCTCGCAGTGTTCGACTTCCATGAAATAAATTAATGAAAACAAAAGGTGCTAGGATAACATATGTGGATAATAGTTGGTCTGATACTTTCACTCGCACTGATGATCTCTCATAAAAGCATACAAACTTTTTTTTCGCGCCAAGAGCAACCACCTGGGACTGTAGCCCCAGCTGGGAAACCTACACGCACTGGTTTGTGCTGGAGATTTTGGCCTCTAGGCCCCAGAGGAGTATACGGCTGAAGTCGACCACAAAGCGTCTAGAGCTATGGCGCCAGTGGCGGAATCCTCCGTGTGACAATAGTGCCCCCGAAACACTCCCCAATGCTGGGAAAGGTCATAAAACCCACAGCAGTAGGCAAACCGTATGCTAACTGTTCAACTCAAGCGCCGCGAAGAACTTGCGTACCTGGTAGGGTTTGAACCAGCGGCCTTTATTGAGAGTCAATGTCAGAAGCTTTAGTCTGCTGCTACTGCGGACTTGACTAAACAATTACCTACGCAGTGCTATTTAAGCAATCACCTAACATTGCTGCAGACAGAAATACTAGTACGATGGAAGTTAAATTTTTTATAATTATCCGGACCTTTATCTTTCGAAATTTGACCAAAGATGCAGTAACCATCGTGTAGTTACGGAGACTGGGCGGGATGGTAGCTGCCTTATACAGGGCGCTTGTTTGCTTCAACTGGATCGTCAGTTTGGAAAGTTACAAACGGTAAGATAAGACGTTAATTTCAAAGTAGCCAAACACGATATGAAGTTTCAAGCGAGGGAACGGGCATGTAGCTACCTCGTACATCATGAAAAGCGTGCAAGGAAACAGCAAGTCTGAAAAGGAACAACCGAACAAAGATCGTTACAGAAGTAGGGGCGAAGCAAGAAATAATACGATCATGTATACATAAAGACGTTCCGAAAACCTATCTAATGCTGAGGAAACTCCTAGAAGGGGAACTGTATAGACTACCAGGTGTAAACCATACATTGGGACCATTTTTAAATCATAGTTTCCTTCTCAGGTGAGCTCTGTGACTTCTGTTTAAAATTAAGAATTTAGCATTTTGAGTATCAATCAACTGCTATTAACAGTTCAAAATGCCTAAAGCCAAAGAATTTACTTGTAGAAATGTAATTGCAGCATTGTAGCGCACTGGTATGAGATTATTAAGCTGGATTAAAATAAGTTGGATTGTTGCTCTGCATGATAGATGGAACTTCATATGGATTTGCTGCAATTGTTTCGCCTCGGGTGTGCAGGCGGCAATCGACGCACGCTCAGTTGCATATACGAGGAATCGCTGGAAGGCTGTGGCACTGTGGCTGGACAGAGCAGCAATGGAAGAAAATCCAAGTTTGCGGGCCTATCGCGGAGGGGGGATATATTAACTTTATTAGCTTTCTCCAGCCAACAATCATTGCAAGACTGCACTTGGCGCACTTTATACATCGATTGTAGAATACATTTTTGAGTAAAAACCAAGCCACCGGAATTCAGCCACCACGGAAAAAAAGCATTCTCGCTTGCCAGGCACACAACGACCTTGTTCCCTCGTACTAAACCTCCTTGTGCTTTTGCTTTGCTACAAACTACAAAAAATCGGGGCACATATCTGGACGTAGGCACGCAGTAGCCAGGCTATTAGCAGCAGCAGAAACTAGCACAGGACTTGCAAGACCGACTGTCCTCTGCGTGTATACAGAGGCGGGTGATCCTAATATGCTCCACACCGCAAGCCACATTTGCAAAGTACTACCTCACACCCTACATTTCCCTCGTACAAGGCTTCTCTGTCCTGCCCGTTGCTACGGTTAAAAGCGTTTATACTGAGGTAGCGCGGCCTGGTACAGATCATCTCATTTCAATACAAGTCAAATTCGCTCCAGCAACCACAGATCCAGTCCAGCCTCATGTCGAATTGTACGTTAGTTTTCTGCAACTATAATTACTTAATATAATTCATAAAATAATTACTTAATACTCATTGAAGCGAGTGTCCTGCAAGTTAACAGTGAAAATTAATACCATTATCCTTTCATTTCTTTGGTTTGAATTTCTTGGGGTTGTTCCAAGTGGAACAACCACTGCCGGACAGCTCAACTTATAACCGTACAATCCGTATTCAAAATATTTCTAAATACGAAGGGTTACTTCTCTGGCATGGTGGATGACTTGACACGGAGGCATAACTGAACTTTTTCTCGCACGATCCCTATATTAGTAACATTACAGCAATATTAATTACTAAACGAACAAGTTATACGGGAACGGCCAGGCCCCGTCTAATTCAGTGTGTGAGTTACCCACACACATACAAGCAATATTCGCAATGGCAGGAAACACTTAAGAATTAGCGATACCATTAACACAAGACTTAGTGTAATTCGTATGAGAGCACGAAGCAATAAATCACGCAATGCTTATTCACAATACAAGACTTCCTAATCACACTGCAAGAAAGTGATTTGCTTACATCCATTCGTTTCCGTACGTGTTTTAATGCTGTACAATGTCAACCTACAACAGCTTTCCGCACACATCTATGAGTGTAGTAGAAGTTTTACAAATGGTTGGCTACCGCTGCGGTGGGATTATACAACGTTGAAAATCTGTTTTCAAATCAAGTCAGCGATTGAAATCATTTCCTTCCAAATTATTATTTTAACTATCAGCAATATTAGAGTGTTTCACCTTCACTCATATTCAAAAAGCATTTCAATAGTGGCTGTCTAGATCAAGAGCGATGCCTTCGCAAGAAATTAGCGGATAATAAAAAAATGGGTTTGAAGGTTGATAGCAGAAGTTATAGATCACTTTTGCTTTCCTCCTTAATGCGGTGCTATGGTTTTCAAGCAGCTTTACCAGGCCCTTGCAAAGCAAATGTGTGTAGCGGTCCCCACTCACAGAATTGCACAGAATAACATAGCATTCATAGGTCTTACAGCTCTGGACTCGACCAAAATGCCAAATAGAGTTCACAGCAAAGCAAAGTTGAAAATGCTACGAATCGCTTCTTATATCCTGGCAACAAGTAGCTACCTGTTGGATCCAAACTCGTTTTTGATCAACCACCAGTCCAGAAGAAGCGCGAAAACAAACTCTAGGCACCCATGATGGAACCCAAAATTAATACGAGTCGGTCATTTGGCAGACCTACGGCGGCACGATACCAATTTAAGGGCTCCAATAAATCGCTCCAACTCTGACCATGCAATGAATTTATCCCCGCAGCTCTCTCATAAAGAACCAGAAGTGAGGTCTACTACTCGGCTAGGCTCAGTGATGCCAACAGTTTTTCCACAACTTTTCAAATGAGATGGAAGACGCTGGCAAATGCTATAGCAAAAATAGGGTTTCTCACTGGCCTGACCAGTTAACGGCTTCCGTAGACTCGTAAGTCAATCTAATGCTTTGCTCCTCAATAGCTTTGGATCGAACTAGTTGAGGGTAGGAACATTTATTATACCCCAAATACCTAACTAGTATTCAAATATGAAAAAGAAAAGACCTAAACAAGTTCAACAAGGAACTTTAGCCTTTCGAGATTATTGGAAATAAACCCGCCCGCCAAGCAAATTGGCTCCATTATGCAACAGCTACCACGTACATTATTACCTTCATGTCCATTAGATGATTCGCATACTCTAGTCTCAACAACAGGAAATAATACCATTGTTCACCGACAGTCTATGGTTGAGGATTGAAAGAGCCTAGAAAATTAAAAGTCCGAAAAGCTCTCTAAGCAAAGGTAAGGTTTGGCAGGGACAAAATAGGATCTCACTTCAGTGCGTGCACCTACATAAAGCGACGCAGTGGAACATGTAGTGTGAAGTAAGCTGACAAAACCGTATATTAAAGATTATCTCCAATATCAGGGGTATGAATAAGTGCACCGCACACCGTAGTTATGCCACTTTGGGGTGTCAAGGAAATGGAGACCAGCTTTGCAACACTTGTAAAACAGGTTAAGAAATCGGGCCAAAAATGTTGATGTATATTGTACTGGGATCAGATCGTTTCACATCATGAACAAACAACATCGTCTGGCATGGTACAATGATGTCACACACAAGACAAAACTCTTACGCAAACGCGTCTAACGCAGAGAACGACTGTAAAATTCTGACGGGCAGTTATTCACACGATAGAATAAGAGAAATAGGCTTGCTAGTGCTGCAATACCTACGCCTGTACGGTAGTGGAGGTCCCTTATTCTACACGAGTACTCACACACGTTCGAAGCTTACAATACCAATAGCTGCTTGAAAGTAATGGAGAGCTCTGAAAGGGTCTCAGCACCCAACAGTCACCAAAGGTAAAGCAGTGCGCCTTGCTGACCTGTAGACTCTCGGCGGCAGCAAAAGCTCGGTGAACAACGACTAGGGACCTTAAATCTTCCTACTGGGAACGTTTGCATGTAAAACAACGAAACAGTTCCGGATGGCAAAAATTTTCAGCCAAGAGATGACGGTCGACTGATCTGCACTGGCTCAAAATGCGCATCATCCACTCGTCGGAAGCCATGTTTATATGAGACCAGTATGGAACAAGAGAAGCCAACATTCAGAGATAAGTGCAACGTCCAAGCCCAATTTTGTGCACTCCAATTACAGGATTCGATCATTGCTGCACAATACCTTCATTAGTCCACTCCTTGCCAACGCGAGGTTTAGTACAAGCATGAGATAAACAAACATGAAGCGCATTATTATACAGCAACATAGACATCGAAGACACGAGCATAACAGACACTGCATACAAACACGAGTCTACATCATGTAGCTATCCCTGACTAAACGCTTCTTCATTTTAAAGCACTTGTACAAGACGAGTTCCTCAGCAGTTGCGATCCCTCCTAACGTTCGACAACAGCAGTATCGACCCAGACAACCAGAAACGGTGGAGTTTACTAAGCATGCGATTTACACTGAGTACTGGTCGAGGTTAACCAATTGCACCAATGCACGAAGACCCACCACTTGGAGCGAAAAGTGATGGAATTTCCAAAGGCAGCAGTGGTGCCAAATAGCCTTTGAATTGCTATTTTTTTTATCCCAAAAACTTCCAGAAAAGGGAATCGCAGAGAAGAAACAAGAAGAATGCTCGATATTTTTCGTTGCAATATCACGAACGTAGGCGTAAAAAACTCTGCCTGTAATTTGATAGCCATCGCCGCCATGAGTGAGCTCAGCTAGCAGTAATTATTCAACTGCAGAAGGTAAATCAAGTACCTGAATTAAATCTTTTTCATACAACACAGCGGAATTGTTAATTATAATTTTTTATTATCATTATTATACTCCATGATCATCCACCGCTGCCAGCGTAAAGTGTTGCCATAAATACATGCAATGAGTGTAAAATATAGTTTCAGTCCACACGGGTCTTGTTAATCAAGTGGACAAGACTACTTAGGCGGATTATTATTTGTGCATGTGCTATTGCCACCCAACAGACAGGCTTCAGCCACTTTCGATTTTCAGAGAGGTTTCCAAAGGAAAACGAGGTATTCTGAGAGCTTAGTTATATTTACTAGAAGTCCATATTATTATTAGTACTGTATTCCTAGCACAAGTTCTCCTACCCACAGCAGTACACAGTGAACCAAGGAGAGGAAGAAGAGACATAGAGTATGCCAAGAGAATCTAGGAACCAAAGCACGAGGGTTTTCCCACACACGATCAACGCACATGGGAACAACAAGTCGGGAAGAGGAAGAACATAACACAGCATCATCAGTAAGAGAAAGAAGATGAAAGTAAGCAAAGTGGACACGAAAGATAGACGTTCCAAAGGCCTAGCTACAGTAAGGTACCTAAGGGGACCACTGGGGGCACTACTCTCCATAATATAGGATGGGCAGACGAAGCAAACCCAATAAGCATTGAATAAGGATGGATTTTGTTAAGCACCACTTTGAAGAGAACAACACAAAGTAATCCTTTCATTTCCAACGTAAAATATACCATTTCCACTTTATAACCAACGCGTTGAATTCTTTCATCGAGTGACATCTCCAATTGCACTGCTACCAGATACCACCGCCAATTTAAACGATGCCAAGTTTTAGTTCATGCACGTTTTGACAAGCATCGAGTATTTTTTAGAGAAAGCATAAAAACCTAAGGCAGCGTGCATTTTATAAATACAAAAAAAGCAGAAGGGCGACAGCAGTGGCAACACTGTGTACCCTATCATTTCATAGAGCTCATCTAATAAGAGTCTGACCGACAGATGTCACCAATTGGTGAAAGTCGCAACTGAAGAACAGAACGTTCAAAGGTTAAAGCAAACAAAACGTATGCAAGAATAGTCGCTACTTTACCAACTCTCCATTACTTTTCACACGTTGGTAGTACAAGTAAACACATTATGCCGGGGCCACACTACAAAATCACACGCTCAACTTATTAGCGAACGTTCACGTCGTCCCGATCACCCAAGCGACAGTCTGTATCCAAGATACCACCGGAAAGTTCTCCAAACGAACAACGTGTGATTTGAAGGTCCGCTAACAAGCTGAGCGTGCGACGCATAGTGTGCATTCGGCACCACGGTTTCCATCGAAACATAAGAGTGAATTTTCCCAAAAAATCCCTCCTTGTATTGTAATTAACAATGTTTCAGTACTACGATAGTCTGGGTAATAACCTAGTAGGTATCTCCGCCAAGTTGCCGCTCTAGCGTTCTCGTCTACCCTCTACTGTACTGAATTGAAACTACATTTCATGCTTGACGCTCCAATTGAAGCACCTTAGCTGGTAACGTCTCTTTTGCGTAGTTGATATGAGTGAAGTACAGAAGACCTCTCACTCAATAGCCACATTTCCAAAAGCTTACAATTACGATCAGTGCAAAGCCACCGCACCACACACTTTAGTTAATATTAAGCCTAGAGCTAAACCATATAAATATTTTCATATTGAGTGTATCAGTAAAGAAGCTGATGTCATACTATAAACATGAAGTCCACACTTTAAAACTAAGGTACAGTAATAAACTTTTAATGTGCACAGTGCCATTCAGCGCTTGCATCACTTCAACAAACTATTCACTAATGCAATATACGATTAGTTCGTAGCTATCTACTGTACACTTACTAATCCTGGATATAGGATATTTTCTAGGTCAAGTTGAACAGTTAAAGGCAGATATTCAGTCGGTAGTTGACGGCAAATTAAGCATGGATATTAGTATGTAATTAATTCATTGGCATCTACTGCACTACAGTCTATGATCGTAGGGAACAGGATATAGGTAGGTACGGGCACAAATTTACTAGCAAAGAAAAAGCATCCATTTCTAGGTGCTAAGTTATGCAAAACTCTGACTGAAGGGCAAGTGAGGGTAGGACATGCTGAGCACTGCAGCTTTTGTATGCAGCTAACGCTAAAGCTAATATAAAGAACCGCAGAGTTTCTGTATTTTACACTATGAGGCGCACCACACCAGACTCGGGGTACTCACAACATTTACAATGATTTCCTAAGCGTAGCGAGTCCTAAATGTAGTTGGCAATAAGTTCAAGCAGCCAGTTAGTTTTTTTTTCCGAAGAGAAACAGGTTACAGGCGATATTCCCAAAGGGAATGACGCAACAGATGTACGTTGTTTAGCATGAGAGACCTGAACACGAAGTTCCCTTCCTTTTTCCAATGATGCCAGCCAAGTGAACGCACTACGCAGGCAGAAACATGTACTAACACATCATGTCATGGTCAGTTTGTCAATATATACACACTATATCAAGCACTACGCTACCTAGAAAAACTATAAAAACGGTACACAGTACAAATCCACACTGGGAGGGCATTGACGGTATCCATTACACATCACCAGAGGTTCTCTCCAGATCAACACATTCCATTATTGATATAGCAAGGGTGCTCGTAGCTAATTATTAATGTCTTTACAATATTATGATCCGTGCACACCGAACGATGAGACGTGAAAGTTTTTATTAGCGCTTCAATCACACTGAGGACTGAAAGAGTAAAATTTAAGCAAGCGTTCGCAGCTAGAGAAGTAAGGAAGGGTATATGAGGATTCCTTTCATAAGCAGATAAGGCAGATGATGTTGCAAATGCCGAGTTTCATGAAGCACGAACGGCCTTCAGAGCACGCCAGCAGCAGCAGCTCCCACGCAGCATATGGGTGCTTCACAAGCCCGGTCACCGACGGATTGATTTCGTTTTCCTTTTTTTATTATACCAGTTCTTAACAAATGTTAAATCGGTCGACTGGTACTAAATATGAGTACAGTACAACAAAGTAAAGTGTGCAAGTCTACTTAAAGTAGCTACAAAAAAAGTAGCACTTCCCAAGCTATTGAAACCACATGCACTAAACACAAGATGTAGCTATGATGTTCAGAGTAGGTTCTGCCTTTAGACGTAAGACTTCAGATATGACAATATCAGGCAGATCATATAACAGGCGTTTTGGCAACTTCCAAGTTCTACAGCCCCAACTGGTAGCCTAGTAGAAAATAACGGATGTACGAAAAGGCTGGTAGTGACTGCAGTAGAATCAGTCTTGCTGCGGACACTTTCGTTCACATGGGTCGAACATTGTACAATATAATGAAGTGAGGCGTCAACAGCAGCTGTTTGGAGAGACAAATCCCGACTATTGAATAAACAAAAAAGAAATCATTCGCTCGCTGTGCACTATCAATAGTCAATATTGACATATCCGGTAAAGTGGCCTCTAAATGACGTAATGTAGGTACCAAGCCCCATGTATACGGACATCAATGAATTTAATATGTTGTTTAATAGCTTCTTTTTAAACCTTCACTGGCCATCGCACTATGTATCAACGGATCCTCTACTATGTTAAAAGCATGAGCCAATCACAAGGCCTGAGACTACCAGCAAGGGTGCTGCAACTGTCTCTGTGACTGGCTTAAAACGTTAAGCGCAAGTGATAATACGGGGCTCCTCTGCGTCTAGTTAGAGCTACCTTCAGAATTTCCAACTACACAACCGTGGCAGGCAAATTAAGGGAGCGAGTGAGGAAAGTGCAAAGCTAAATCCATCACATTAGCTTATAGTAACTATGAAAAAATGAACTTTAGGGGACATCATTTGTGGTCTTTGCTTTTCTATAGAAAAACTTTTATTACCAATCATATAATAAAGTACAGTATATAGTGTGTATACCTACCCTGTATTTCAGGAAAAGATGGGTAAGCTTCTAAACAACAGAATTAGGGAAGCTAAGAAGCAACGCCGCCCAGCAAACACATTCAGGTATTCAGTGAGGCACACAGTCAGCAATCAAATTGAGAACACACCAGATAGCAATGAAATTAACCGAACATGGACACTTCTAGTACCTAACATCTTTATGAAACTCGTAAGAAACTAGGGAAATTATTTCCATGGTCACACCGTTCATTAGCTATATAGCTGAGGCTGTCAAAATATGAAAAATTGATGAGGAGACAAGAAAAGCAAAGCAGAACAAGTTCAGAAATGAGGAATTTTGCTATACCCACGACCAGTTTCAAAACGCCAAGGATGAAAAGGCACCTCAGGCTCTGCACGGGGACTACGATAGCTGAGACAGAAGAAGCACACGAGGTGGTAACAGACAAATTTAGGAAATCAACCATCCACAGCAAGCGACCAAATCCAATTATGTGGTAACTTGGTAAATACTGCCTTTTACTCAACGTGTTGATTTATTCAACGAGTCCTTAGGATTTACGAGTGCAACCATTATTTTTAAAAAACAATACACTAAACACTTATTCTTGATACTTTCAAGCTGTAGAGGCAAAACCAATGGAGCTGGTCGGACGAAGAACTTGGCGAGGTAAGCACGTGCAATAACTTAGGCGTAACACCGCGAATACGCCAAGTGCGAGTATTATCTGGTAATGTCGCCACAGGCACTACAATAGAACAGTAAGATGAAAAAGATATTAGGCACGTAGCAAATTACCATCGCAAATCTCACGATGAGAGCGGAGTGCCAGTGCTCAAATATAATGCCGGGACCACACTAGGCTATTGCATGGCCAACTTATGAGAAGAAGTGGCGACATGCCGATACACAGCGAAATTCTGTAGCAAGATACTCCTAGGAAGTAGGTATGTAGTTTAACGACAGGCCAGGTGAACTTTCGCTCATAAGTAGAGCGAGCCATTACACGGAGTGGCTCCGATATAACAGAACGTCCACCTGTTGCCGAACTCGAATGTTGTCATAGGTTCACATTCTAACATCATGGTCAACAACTTACTACACAAGTAGCTGAGTTGGCCAAACAGCAAGGAGGTTGTAATGGGAAGAGAAAGCCTCAGCACTCTTTCGGCGAGTGCACACATGGCTTGAGTCACGTGACGGGAACTGGTGTTATGGAAGCCCTGAACTGCTCTCATGCAGTGGGCCGAAAGCCGTAGGCACATATTAATTAAGGTAGACAGTCAGTCCTTCAATACTTTTGCAAGAAAATTGTGTCTGAAGATTTGGTAGCACAATGCTCACTTTATAACTTTCATCGTAAGTTGGTATACAGGATATGTTTCATTTACATACCTCCATCCGCTGGAAATTTTGTTGAAGGTTAATAGCTATAAAACTGAACTCAGGACTCTCTATACGGGCTCCGTGAAGAAATACCACTCTCCGATCGGGAACGCCACTCAGGCAGTTCAAGGGAAATGTTTACCGTACTTGGAACGCTCCCGTAGAGTAAATAGAGGGTGCACTCCTCCCATTACAACCTCCTTGCCAGACAGCAAGATCTCGGTCTTGGTGCTCTGCGTGACAGCAAGCTAGTGTTTATGAATGCCTTCTTTGGCAATGCCTGTATAGTAAGTTCTCAATGGACCTGAGGCCCAAACTCACTTCATCTTCAAGGTTGTACAGCCGTGAGCGTTGGTGTATACATTGGCGCTCATCAACTTGCTACGAACGGCATCCTTGAGCTGCTCTGGGAGGGACTCCGGCATGGCCACCACACTATGCGGCGCCCCGTCGGAGCCGTGCGGCGTATTCCCCTGCACGTACGATATAGTGCATCGGTGGTGCACGGGGCACCTAAGATGCTGTGCTGCTAACACAAGACGGTGCATTGCAGTACCTCCGCAGGATTGGCAGTGGTCTCCTTGTTTTTGACTGGACCCAGGGGCGCCGCAGCTGGGTCCGGGTCTCGCACCGTGTTGCCTCCTCCCATGGCTTGCCATATCCCAAAAGTAGAGCCACTGACACAACGCTCAAACAGTCCAACTCTTCCCCACCTCCTCTATATGCCCGCAACTCCTAACGTGCTCAATTGCCGCCATCGTCCCCATCCCTTCATTGTGATCTTCCTGCTGTCTTTTGGAATAAATTTCCAAGTTTGTTTCTTCAATGAGCTAGCACCAAGATGTTTTGTGTGGCGTATCGACAGTCACGTCAATCCGTCAGCAGCGTTAGGTCTCTGGTAGGGCCCGACATTTCTTTAAATTCCGTTCGAAACTGCTTCATTACAAGAAAAAGGAAGAAAAAATCAAAGGAAATAACTAGGAAAGAAGTAACTTGTAATACAATGCGCAAAAAGGAGTCATGCTTGTAGCGCCAAGATTGTGTTCTACAATTGCAGATCTCAGCATCCAATAATGGTAACATTCCCTGCAATAGAACACTCTGAAACGAAACTTTAAAAGAACTCAACACACCAAAGAAGCCCATTCAATGAAATTTAGGCAAGGCCACCTCGCCGGAGGCAATTTGCTACGCACGTCCATTATGAGGCAATAGACAAAAAACAACAAAGGATACAACGCGTTACAAAACAAATCATCTAAATACCGACAACATGAATAACCTGTTTCGGCACAATTGAACAAAGTTAAACCAGCAAGAGCAGTGAAGGTTTTCCGGTAAAATGAAACGCAAGCAAAGTGAATCTAATAAAAAAAAAGAACAGCAAAAGAAACCCGGCAGCAACGATCCGGCCACTAAATATTCCTGCTAGAAAAGTGATGGCAGATAAGAAAAAATCTGTTACAAAGGTAAAATAAAAATTCCTTAACCGTCAAGACGTAGCTATGTGCAACGGACAATACTTTAAACTCATTGGGAATCAGCTTCAATGGGATCAAAGTCTCGGTACGGTTATGCTCCACGTAACTAGGCAATAATAAGCAAGTCTTAAATCCACGGCTTACTAGAGCTCAAAACTTACTGGTAGCTCTAACGCACGCACAACAAAAACCTCAAGTCCTGAAGCAAGTCCAACGCTCAGGCTTCAGAAAAGAAAGCTGGGAAGTGAAGAAGTCACAGGAGTATTCTGCAAGAGAGCCATAACCCATAAAAAGCAATTCGTGACTTAAGAAAGCGACCGAGTCCCACCAGTTTCAAACATGAAAAATTTATAAAAAAGGAAATTTTCTGGCCCAAGTCTAAAATATTCCACCGTTGCACTGAAGAGAAACTTTAAATCACCCATAAGAATAAGATACATCTAACTACACAGAATTTAAATAAAAAAAGACGATCAAGTAATGATCGGTCAATAATGCTTTTAGGTACGTGGCTACAGAATAGGCAATCTCGCCTGTCACGAAAGAGAGCTTTGGACTCGACGATTGGCAGGATACGGTGCATGGGAGACACTGCTGCCCCCTGTTCAGTTCTGTTGTACTACAATATGACACGAACAGAGGGGCGGCACTAGGGGTTGCTGCCCGTCAAATCGGCGAGTTGGTGTGTATATGCACAATGCACACACTAGAACAGTCTCCTGCCAACTGAAATAGCAAATACAAGTGAGTGAATTGGAACGAGGTTGCATGGTTGAGCAGGAGAAGGGGGTGGGCTGGAATTATCATCGTAAGCGGTGGTTAAATGAGGTGTGCGAGGTATCAGGACAGTGACAGTACCTGGAGCGTTCATCTACCGACAAGCTGTCGATCGAATGAGCCCACCTCAAAAGTTAACAAGCTAATTTAGATCACCTGCTTTTAATCGCATTTGTCAATGCACCGCAGCCTGGCCTGGATAGCTGGAACCTCCAGCTGCCCCTCACGAACACCATCCCTGTACACGAGCACGGAAGCAGGCACAACAAATGTACGCTCGTGCAGCCTGCTTAGAACGTGTACGCTGCCAACAGCCAATGTTGTTGCTCAGCTCTTCCCCACTGGCAGGCTCGGTCACTCGGCCATACTGCGGCGTGAAGTTTGCATTAACGAACTGAACAACAGCACCGTGTGATTCTTCAGCGGTGATGCCGTCACGAGAGACGAGACATCTTAGCCTAGTACCGCGAGCCTTCCAACTGACGGAGCGAGGTACAATGTGCCGCAGGTCTCCGACGAGCCTGGCCATCATTTGCAAGATTTTCGATATGATGGACAGAAGTCATTTCTAAAGAAATAAAATGCCGCCAAGAAAATATCTGCAACAATCCAGCGTAGGAAATATGATGTCCCAGCATCCAAGAATTGCGACTCCATGCAAAGGAAAAGCATAACTAGGAATGAATTCTAACAGAAATGCAGCTAACTGCTGTTAACTAAGGAAGGTAGCTAAATACGTAACTATTACCTGGAGCTTGCGCTTCTCTTACAGAACCACAATACACAGCGAGTTTGGAAGGAGAAGAGAATATGAGATTGATGCCGAAGAGCAAAGAGCGTCTAACTGCCCCGTGTACGTCACGGGACGGTGGCACAACACTAAGATGAATGGGGAGGGTTAGTACCAGCAGGGAGCACAAATGCAGCAGTGGCTGACGAGGCCAGTTAGCCAAAATATCAGGAGTGGAGAACAAATGTGAGTTAACAAGTGTGAGAGCATGGCGGATAACAAATACAGTGGGAGTCCGGAGATAGGTAACAAATGAAATTAAGTTCATAACACAACACAAGCTAAACATAGAAAACATTACCAATAGGTATTGAGCAAATAACTCAACACAATGAGCACTAAGATCAACTACTAGCTACTAGCAAACAAAAAAGTTACAAACAAGAACAAAATTTTACATTTACAACAATGAAAATTCAAAGACAGAACATGAAGATTAGGTAGCTATGTGCTGCCCTCGATATGAATTTTCAATTGCTCAAAAATACTGATCATTCCGGCGATTATGGGCTTGGTTGACCATGCTTGTCTTTTGCTCTCCTCGAAAGCAACAATAGCCATAGGAAAGCAAGACAGCAGTTTTGTTTCTGCCAAAGTTCCCAACTGCTGCATGAAAAAGAAAAAAAATCGAGGATACTTATGATATTAAAAAAAAATTATAAGCCATTAGAAAACGTAAAAAAATAGCGAATCCTGTGAAATTAACTTGATATGGAAATCAGGAGAGGAAGGCAAAAAATCTGGAGTAATTGCAAATTTAATTTATGGTAAATAATGCCAAAGCAAAAGCAAAGTAGGACCAGAACTTTCCCAGCTCCGCTGGCCATTTTAATACAAGCAGTCTTCGGTCCCGGCGGTTAGCTGAGGACAGACTGGTAGTAACGTGGCGTAGCACATTCTTCTCTCGTACTAAAACCCTTAGTTTCAAGTTTCCCCATATTATGGTAGCTCCTAGACATTTTTTCAACGTAATCAGTAGGTAGTATTCCCAGGTGACACCTCTTGCGACGGTGCCAGTTCAAACTATAAAGACACTTCTGGCAAAAATCAAAAGTGAAGTCTTGACTCCTACTGCCGAGTCTTCAATGGATTGCAGCTACAGTATGTACAAGTCTTCGCCAGTAAAGGAAGCTTCCCACTGGTAAACTTCGCAGGAGGAGCAGCGAATAAATGTTGGTCCGTCAACAGCCGGTCATCTCATCTAAATAGGTAGTCTAGCTATTTTTTTTTGCTATAAGTGGCGGCCGTGTTTTCAGTGCTAAGACCATTCATGAGTCAACAACATGTATAATCAAAAGCAATCAATGGTGGATACTCATTCTTAATTATTTATTTAATATGGTATGATCAGGAACAGTAGCATAATTGTACACATAAGCCACGCAACAGCTTCACACGCCCGTTTCCAGTGGGAATATCTACCACTACATCTTTGGCTGCGGGCAAGCGACGTGCAATTTCATCAGACCCGCACTAACCGAAGTCTGCCTGTATATACAAAATTATGTACAAAAAAGAATCAAGTATCAAAACACAAAAATAAAAACTGAAGTTCCAGTCATGAGACATGTAAAAAAAAAATACATATAGACCCTGTTCACAGAAACTTCCTAATGAGACTAAAGTTGTCGCATTGCCGAACTTCAGAAGTGCCTACTAATGCATCGGTTCGATGACAACAGTAGCGAGTTGCACTGTCACAAATGGTGCCAAAAAATAAATACAGCAAACAAATAAACGAAAAAAATTTGTTTAGACACTGCAATACAAAGGCATAAGAAACTTGTAGAAAATTGATAGGGAAGTTGCAACGATGGTGAACAGCAGAGTAGGAAAGAAAGCAAGAAACTAAAATAGGACGAGCTTGAGAGCAGTGCTACACTGCAAATGAAACTCTCAAGTTGAAATGTAACTTCGGGGAAAATCATAGGGTACCTACCGCCATCTAAAGTGAAGACGAGCACAATAACGTGGTGGTGACCAGGGTATCAGCCAAACAACAGTAGACCAATAGCTAGAGAGGCAAATTACCACACTGGGCAGACCAATAGGTAAGAAAATAAGTCCCTACCAACCTAAAACGAGCCATTTTCTGCCATCTGTAATTTCATAATACCTACGAGGAGGAGCGGAGCAGACAAGACAGGTTTAGTAGTTCTCGACACAAAGCTACGTCACCAGATAATAAAATAGGCAGCTATATACATGAACAATTCATGAAAAATTCTCTTATATGCAAAAGTCCAGGCTTAAAATAAAGCACAACAGATTCATAAATGAATAACTTAGCAAGAATGAGATAGCTACAACTCGGGCTGCTCTGCGTTTGAGGCGCCTGATCCAAACGGAAAAGTTCAATGGAAGAGTAAGTACGGAACAATACACTTCGAGTACATAGCCTACACTACTATATCGATAGTTAATACGGCAGTGAAATAGAATGCACACGTCACACAAGTAAGATGAACGCTCGTGCCCATCTCTAGATAAAGTACATAGCAAGTCAGAGAAAAAAGTGAAATGGGAGTATAAAAGTATAGAGATCCCAGAGCTAAAGTACCACCGCGTTCACTACTGGCAAGTTAAAAATAGCTTACAAGCACTTCAGCAGATGTTGTCCTCTGGCTAGGTACTCCATTATCGTTATTTCCGTACTTGCAGAGCTCCGACCATTTCGTAGTTCCTGCTGATGAAGCGGGATGGCTCACGACTCGAAAATCATTAGTTTCACGATCAAAATAGGGTAGCTATCAAAGTCTCTCCAGTACTTGCCGTGTCTCACAAGAGGGGCACTGCTAAACCCATAGCTCAAAAAAGTATTTTTTCTGTAAAGAGTTTAGAGAGCACTTCAAAAGTCACTGAGATAAACATATAGACAATAATATAAACAACAGGTTTTTCAAAATCCTAGAAAGCACTTCACAGGTCATATGGTAGAGAAGACACGGCGATACACTAGAGCTGGTTGAGTGGCAGTCAAAATACACACTAAAGATGCACCATTTAATTTTCAAAAAGGATGTTCTCAGTTCAATGAACCAAAAATACACACACAAAAAATGTACAGCATTCTAATGATGGTAACAAAAAGTGTCGCCTAAGAGGAACTCGGTTGGCAACGCAGGACACTTCAGTTTCCTTCAGAAATTCAAACTCGTGAGCATCACCATAGCATTACTTCTTATATGAGCACCACAGCTCTAGTAAGATTATTATGAACATTTAAGCATGAATTTCATATACATTTGCACCTCTCAAGCGAAAATGCGTGAGAAAATAACAATAAAAAATAACAATCACCTTCAAAAGTTCAACATCAACTCAACTCCGCCTTATCTTTCTTGAGAATGTCTACAATTTTACTATTTATCTGTGAAGTTGTGTCGTTGGCAGAAGACTGCAGAGTTCTTCTCAAGCCATTCTTGCCAGGATTTATCCTTAGCAACTTTGCAGACACACCACCGGCGGAGTGCCGTCGGTCTTTGAGCTCACCGCAGGAACCAGAATTACCATTTTCTACAGTTTTGGGTTTCCCAGCTTTCTTTGTACAATTGTCTTGATTAAGTAACTCGGGCATCATCGCCAGCATGGTTTTCACTTTTTCTTCAGTACCTTGGTAATTCATGACACCAACACAACTTACCTTCTGGTCTTTGGTGGTTCGACAGACCTGAGCGAGCTGTCTGCGGGACAGGCAGAACACGATAGGAACGTTGAGCGATGTGGCAGCTTGCAGCAAGGCAACGAGGCTTTCAACGACTAAAGGAATGTTTGTCCGCACGTCAGAGGCAATCACGAGCAGCTTCAACTTCTGAAGTTTCTTCGTGCACTCCCTGATGCCACATACATAGCGGCGCTTGGATTTGGCTTGTGTTGGTTTCAGGAGGTACTGGCGCTTCTGGAAACGGGCTAGGTCTGACAATATAGACCCGATGTGCTCGTTGAGCTGGCTGGTGATGACATTGCGGCTGCTCCTGGAAAAGCGAGCTCTGTTGGTTAATAGCACAACATAACGGAATACGAAATTAAATCCATGGTTATAATTGGTGGGGTAGCTCTGGTCGCTTGATGGAAGCCCGGTCCAGCTCAGGAAAGCAAAGCAACCTGCGGACCCTCCTAGGGCTGTAGTGTAGCATATATTGCGACATGCAAGTGCCTGTCACGCTGGACTGTCTAGCATTCATCATCCGTGTAACTGAGCGAGGTACAACCAGCAGGATACACCACAGACAAACGCCTGTGTTGTGTATCTCTGGCCTGAACCTAACCCTGTGGCTCATCCTATACTCCTGAAGAGGTACGGTAAGCCCCTCTCCCCAAGGGTTGCAGCCTATAAGGTGCACAGACCCATAAAGAACATGGTCAGAACCAGCAGCCAGACTCCAGCACGGTTACACTGACTTCATTCCTGACAGGGTAACAGTCAACAGGAGCGTGGTGGCCTATAAACATAAATGGGCAGTAGAACTCTGTTTCTGGAAGACACCACATTAGCAAACTTTTTGAACTTGTGTAATTAAACTGCAGACAACTTTTTGAACTAGTCTATTTACGTTAGAATGTTACTTCAGATTTCAACACAGTCGAGCTGATGTTTTAATTTAGATCTCAAGAGACCCAACATGACGTTCGAAGCGAGATAGAGCGAGAGATAGAAGAGAGACGTAAGTAGTCCATTCATTAATAACTTTTTCGCTCATCATACCAGGAATAGACACCCCCATACAGCAATACGCACAATTCAGGAACTACTCACACCAAAGTCGCAGAGTTCGACCTGACATGCGCATACGCCACAATCTCCTCGTAGAGCTTCTCCCGAACTGCGCTGCCAGCGAGAGAAGTGGCCTGATTTTCCGCACGGGTGGATTTCTCTGCAGGACTCGCACTTTCGTCAACAATGTCGGACCAGCCGTCAGGGCTGGCAGGGTCTGTGGCGGTGCTTGTTGAGGCGACCTCTCTAAAGCCCTCAGTGTTCAGGTCTGTTGCTTGAGCGGCTTGTCGTATTCTCTGAATATCTAAAAACAGACGGAAAAATCAAGCATTACACCAATTGTGGTGATTTCTCAAGAAGACTTCAACTGAAGACCCACAAGCTCTACAGATAGGAAGAAAAGGACATGTGCGTCGAAATGAGCGAGGAAACCATGAATGAGGGTGTTCTCACGCTAGATCAACACAGCAATTCACGGGCGAAAGGAAAAAAAGAAGATAGCATCATTAGTAGAAGTAGAAATTGAGTTCAAATTAGCCCATAACAGTGATTAGATGATGGAATGGGACAATGTTGGCACTGGAGCAAGATAGAATGGCACTCACTTATCCGGAGCCTAGTAGTGTGCAGTGAAGCTCACGGCACACTGATGGATGCTAGGGCTGTGGAGACAGATGAACTGATCCGACAAAAACTACAACTACTTTGTCCTGCCCGAATCCAACACCAGCTCCTTTTAGCTAACCCAGACTATCGAACTCCTACAACTCCATTTCCGAAAAAAAAGGCATTTTTACCTAGTCACACTACTCAGATGAGCCAATGCCCCAACTCGTGGCCTCAAATGTCCGACTCCGACTCCGCAACTCTAATGCAAACATCATTGTTATAATACTCAACAGTGTAGCCTCCATCTCCATGACACAGGCAGTCTTCCAGAGGGAGAAATAGGGGAAATATACATCTACTATAGTTAGCTATTCATCGAAATTTGTCTTTTTCACAAGCTAGCTAACTGAAAAAGTTATTAATGGATGTTTATGGAATTTGAAGGAAATATTCATGTTACCACGAACAGATAATTTTAGGGGAAGATCCATAGAACCGCTTGTTCATATGCCTGCCTTTTTTTTCTTGGTAAAATAACTCAAACAGTTATGAACAGATCTTCATGAAATTTGCAGGAATTGTAGGGAATGTTACAAAGAGCAACTCACCAAAGTTTTGTGATGATCCGTCAGTCCGTTTGTCTTATGTTTTTTTTTTTTAAGTTTGTCAGCAAATAACCCAAAAAAGCTATAGATGGATGTTCATGAAATTTTCAAAATTGTTAGAAATGTTAAATGGCACTAATGGCAAAAACTTCGGTGATGATCGGTTCGTCCATGTTAGTGTTTGACTGGATGTTTGTCAGAAAATAATTTAAAAAGTTACCGATAGATCATCTAGAAAATTACAAAAACTTGTCAAAGCCAAGACTCACAAACGACCGAATTTTGGTGACGATAAAAAGGAAACCAGGTTTCTGCTCAATATGGATTTTTCAATAATGTTCCCATGATTGGAGGAGGTATGTGCCCTCAAGAGTGCTTCTCTGATTGTAGCTATAACTATAGCTACTGAATAGCTTAAGCCCTCGTCTCCACAACGGGGACAATCTTACAGGAAGAAAGCTGGAAAATATAATATGCCGATACAAACGTAACAAGAGTAGGAGTTTGAAACTGAAAGTGGAATGAAGCAAACTGGACATGAAGGAAAGACGTCCCGAAGGCCTAGCTAAGGTGTAATTTTTGATTTAGGGGTTCTCTGGGGGTGCTGCACTCCATGGCATAGGAGGGGCGAACCGAACCTTATGGCCCAGCTTCTGCTCCCTGAGAGGTAATGTAAACTACAGAATCTAGCACGCCATCACTGAAGCCAAGAGCAAAGGAACAGGCAACAGACTCGTGTAGTTTTCCTCAAACTGGCTGGTACAACTCGGTAACAAATAATCTCGACAGACACTACATGATGCAAGCCTCAATCAAAGCCCATTCCTGTTGAGTGTAATGCATGAACCATGGCTAACCCTTTACAGCTCAAGCTCACTGTACTGATGAGAACACAAAAAAGCCACTCATTACTATGGGCATATTATCCAAGTATTGTGTAAATGTGCCCTCAACGGTGAGTGAACTTGAACACTTCCTTAATTGAGTAGCTAATAATAATCAGCATGTATGACTTGTGTTTTCAAAATCATTGGAAGTATAGTAACTTGCGTCGTTTTCATGATGATGGTTAAGTGACCATTGGTACATGAAACAAAGGGTTTACAAAGCTAACACCTTCCCTTTAGTAAGTGCAATAGAGAACAGTTTTACACGGAGGGAAATGATGAGCATAGTGCCGAAGCGGCGCCCTGTGAGATGGTAATCCGTTCATTAGCTTATGTTGAAATTAAAAGGAATCAAAGGAACATGGGACACATGGTATGTTATCAAATCAGGACAAGGGACCCATGAACGTCGTGCAAGACATCATATAAAAGGGAATTGTGGCAAGAAGAACAATGCTAGAAAGCATATACTGCATAGGAAAATGAAAGAAAGCAAAACTTGCACAAAGATATAACGGACGCTCAACTATGGCTCCAAAATCCATGATGGAGTTTAGCCAGACAATCATGCACCGCAGCTTAGCTTCAACCATTAGCAATTGCGAATGCTGTGATGTCATGTTGCAACAGCTGCTGAACTGTATTACCTCTCAATAAATTTGTCCTATAGCTATTAGTTGAGACCAAACAATTGACGGCTTGGCATTTAGCTAACAGTTATGCTGGATTATTACATATTGAGGGCTTAGAGCCAGAAGTGGCTATGTCCATTTTGGTTGCAATCCGGTTCCATTCACAAAGTGGGTGCCCGTGAGGCATATTTTAGTGTCACGAGTGTTTATGCCATATATTTACATGTCAAATCACTTCCCTAATGAAGAGATATGGCATACACACCCGTGACACTAAAAATATGCCTCATGGGCACCCTTTTGGTGAAGGGAAACAGATTTCACAAAAAATGGACATACCTAGCCACTTCTGGCTCTAAGTCCTCAATATATTGCTAAAGCTGCAAACGTTGCTGCAGTAACTAATCAGGACATAACACAACAGGTGCAATGTATTCTGTTTCCATGGTTGTCGTTTTGTAGCTTTTGACAACCATGCAAATTTACTGCAAAATTACTTATAAAGCAACGGCTCGCTGAGACAGCAACCACACGCACAAAATATGCTGGGTTTTTGGATAACCCAATTTAAAAAAAGCGTTTCTGTAAGTCCTCAATCACCATTCCAGCTATAAACATGACAGAAAAGCACACCCTCAATTCTTCAGTCACCATCACATTAGGCTAATCTAATACACGGCTCATGACTTTTACTGGCTCGGCCAATCAGAATCACCCTTTCTGCAGCATTCACTGGTAACAGGTAGTGGTACTCTATCAGTAGCCTACATTATACAATAAAGGTCTGATGCCCTTAACAATGAGGAAAAAAACGCACAAGAACTCACCAGAAAAGTTGAGAAGATTCTGTCTACGGGTCAGCTGAAGCTTTCTGTAGCGCTGCACGCGAGTCAGGGTCTTCTTCTTCTTGCCCTTGCGACGGGGCAGATCAGCCTGGTTGGTGACAACTCTGCCACACAAAAACAAGCCAAGTCACTGAAGCCCACAGGGGCGAGTGCACTGTGTGCAGCCAAGACATTGTTAAGATTTAAATTACTTACATAAGCCATCCAAACTACAGCTAAAATCAGGCACTGCATCAATGCTTATGGGAACAGGAAGCCAGAAGATTATTATTATTATTATATAGAAAAGGTTGAGCATCAGTCCCCACTACAGAAGCGACTGAACAGAGTAAGCGATAAAAGACAGATATAATACATACGTCGATATAAGCGGGAAACCCATAAACGAGGGTGTTCTCTCACAGGATTAAAGTGCGTGAGAACAGCAAGTTGCGAGGGAAGTGGAAGAACAGAACACAAGGCGATTAGTAGGGCAAGGAAATGGAANCGACTGAACAGAGTAAGCGATAAGACAGATATAATACATACGTCGATATAAGCGGGAAACCCATAAACGAGGGTGTTCTCTCACAGGATTAAAGTGCGTGAGAACAGCAAGTTGCGAGGGAAGTGGAAGAACAGAACACAAGGCGAATAGTAGGGCAAGGAAATGGAAGGAAGGAAAGAAAACACAAAAAAAACGCTATCCAAAGCGCTGAGCTTGCTAAGGCAACCTACAGGGCCCTGCCATTCTCGGGAGAAGGGCGCTGCTTCCTGAACAAAGATGGACAAACGGAGTAGTAATAGAAGTTTTTACTAGCGCTTCAGTGGCACACTGCCTTTAACGCGCCGAACCATTCCTGTGTATAATCACAGGCTCGTGCGTCGTTAGGGAGTGTAATTTGTCTCGTTCAATATTATGAAGTAGTTGAAAGAACATCATCATTATTACTTTTACATATAGCATATATAATTCACAAAAAAAGGGCAGAGGTATAGTTGACGATAGCATTTATCATAATGGATTCATCACAGCTTGTAATAGAGGTTACATCTTTTAAGAAAATGAACAAACCGAGCTAGCCTAGTGCTATGGCCTACAGCTCATGCTACACCGCCAGAAAGAATGGCAAGTCAGAAGAGGAGGAGGGCCTTTTCCATGGGAGTATTATTAAACTAGGGGTAGGAACTACACTAGACAGGTGTGCAGCATATATGATAAATCATGCAGTGAAGGGTTAAATCTCCTTTAATCCTGTCGAGCAACGCTCAAGCTTAACTGCATCTCCAGATGCCAGTCCTAAGAGTGATGTATCGTATATATACGGTATATATAAGTACATAGGTAGATACTGACTAGCATGGTCGCATATGCACATGGATTTGAAGACTAATTTGCAGCTGCAGCAGGTATATTTATGGCAGCGTCCATTTCAGAACAAAGGACACAAATGAAATGACCATTACTGTCAGTGTGACACTCGGCTACAGCCACCCTAGCGACTGCCTGCATCTTCAAGATATTGCCAGAGTGGCGCATAAGAACAGCAAGTCGGAAAAAAATAGGAAGAAAGATACATCAGCATAACTAAGAAAATGGAAGATGGAAACAGGTAACAAAAGCTGTCCAAAAGGCCTAGGTAACCTAGATGTTCTTGGGAGAGCAATTACCAACAGCATACAAAGAGCAAACCTTACCTAACCCCTAGTCGCCTTCTACAAAAAATGACGTGAACGCAATTGAAAAAATACGTGGTTTAGAAAAACTAGACCTGCCCTCACCTAACCTACCAGAAGTTATGAAGGGTTCTTTTCCAACTTACCCGAGTAGGGCCTAAAAAGAGCGATTTTCGGGTCTAAGTCACTTCTAGGCGAGGGGGACGTACCCTGAGCTAACTCTATCGCCCATCCATTGCCTCCCAAAGAGGGCCATGAACACAAGAATTGACAAATAGGTATCATTGCATACCAAAGTGGTATCACTGCAAACTCTTTGCCATAATCTTTTAATGTTGATTAATGGCTAAAGTACCTAACACTTCATATGGACTCATTCAAAACTTAGGCATTTAAAGGATGAAAATAGAACAAAACGTCCTGGTAGACATGAAAAAATACAAGCTTCACCTTGCTTCTGCACGTATTTTACAGCTGCTACCTAGTACACTGCCTGTAGTGAACAGTCCCGCTCAGTGGTACTCAAACTACAACTCATAAACTAAAGGTAAAGTCAACTTAGACAACACCCTCACCTGGGAAACCCACATGCATTGGTTTGTGCTGCGGGTATAGCCCCACTGGCCCCAGATGAGTATGTGTAGTTGCAGTAGACCTTGGGTCACCA
>LQNS02278174.1:31553879-31563952 GCA_001587735.2 Parhyale hawaiensis | reverse complement strand
GAACCGGCGAGCGATACAAGGTGTTAGAGCTGAGAACGGAAGCATGCTACCACCGTGGCGGCGACCCCCAAAAGGACCATGAGCCTTTTCTAGGAATCACAGTTTGAAATTTGGGGAATTTTCAAATTACCCTACCATTATTGCAGTTTTATAGATAACTTTTCCAAAACCACTGATGCTGGTATTTCAATAGTGGATCTCTGTCATTACAGCAGAGCTTTGTCAAGATATGGAGTTAGCTAATTCATTTCGAATAGAGAATTTCGGGGTTTGTAGGATTAGATGTTTCTATAAAAATCAATACATTGTAAAAAATGCTATTGTAGTCCCTTACATAAAATATTTCTTTTTAGAATTCATGATTAAATCAATCCTTGCTAATGAGCAATAACCATAGCTCATGGTGTCTAGTGATCAGGACTTTTGAAATTCTCCGAATTTTCCCGATTCTTGCTATTTCCCTGAGTGTCAAATTGGCCATTTTCCTCTCAAACAATGTGATTACCAATGGGTTATGGACGTAATGGGACTGAAACCATTACCAATCACCCTGTTCTTTTTCTTTCATCAAATTTTAAGGAGGCTTTTGAGATCTAGCCCATGGAACCTCGATCTTCAAGTTATTTCACTCTTCTGAGACAATATCAAGTTTGATCTTCACACAACTCTGCAAAAGAACCCTAGAACAGAAAGAAAACCACATCCCAACCCACATCCACCAAAGGGCAGCAGTGAAAAGGATCCCATCCAATACGGTATTCTAGTAACCAGGGATTCAGGGAACACAATTCACTCTCCCAATGACTGTGTTTTTAGAGCGAGCAGAAGGGCTACTAGCTATAGCTACCTAATATAAAAAGCAGAAAACAACTACGGTAGCTACCAAAAACAGAAGAATCAACAACCCCACGCCTCTCTACAGTTCAAGAAGATAGGAAGTGAGCCAAAAAGGGGGAAAACAAGATCAACATGCAGTTAGGGTTCTGATATGTGGCATACACTTATATCACTAAGCATATACATAGGGACCCACACACATATTGAAAATAGAAGGCCACCGACTCATAAAGCCTGTGTATACAATATTGATAAAAAATGCTTTTCTTTCCAAAAGACATCAATTAGCTGTATAGCTGCAAAGTCCTAGATATCAGCTAATCTCCGAGAAGTTAGGAGTAATGTGGTTAGAGCAGCAAGAATTTGAGACTGTACAAGAGGAGCAAAGGGATCACCTCCAAGAAGGCTAGCTACCGTAGGAGAGACACCCAGAGAGGACAAGGAGCTAAAGAGTATTGCCCGAGAGTTATAAAAGAAAAGACAATGCAACAGAAAATGCTCAACAGCATTTATAGGCCAACAGTCACAGTTTGGAGAGTCACAGCGGTTGAAGCGATGGAGATGGGAGTGTACTGTACTCTCACATGGCCAACACAACACAAAATCGGCGCTATGGCATATTCCATAAAACTCATCCCATGGCAGGCCCATAGCCAGTCCCCCAGCCTTTCCTTAATTTACCCTTTCCAGACTGGTGAACTGAGTCCTGCCATCTATCTTGCCAGAGGCACTGTATTTTCCTCTTCAACGGGTAAACTGTGTCATCAATAAGTATTGGTGAAATTGTCTGATAGTTTGGTAAATGAGCCGTTTTTGCAGCCACAACTGCTACCTCATTAGCTACCAGATATTCCCTTATGACCAGGAACAAGTTCAAGTTTAACTGAGTGAGAAGCCTTAAGAGTCACCCTTAATTCTTGAATAGTAAAGACTAATGCAGTATACTTTGTTGGTTTCCTATTTTGTAACAGGAACAGATCACTTAATGAGTCTGTAATAACAATGTGATTATCCCCATTAAGCAAATTCATCATCGCCCAAACCAAGCACTCACTAAGTGCAAACAGCTCACAGCCCAAGGATGTAATAGGAGACTGGAGCTTCCAAGTAGGGGAAACTACAACCAATCACCTTCACAATATTTAGATTTAATGCAAAATAGAGCTAGATAGTCGTCCACCTTTCCGGCACTGTAGAACAAATAACCTCGTAAGGCTCAGGCTTTGGGGGAACGCCTCACTCTTGAAGATAACCCCACAAAATAAACACCATCTCCTGCTCTTTAGAAATTCCCTGAGGTTTTGATTCCTGGCCCCCTTTTCCCTGAGTTTTCACTGTTTTCCCTAAGGGATTTTTTTCCCCTGAGTTTTCCAGACAGCTAGACACCCTGCATATTATCTTTGTTGTTGTTGCTCTCTCCGCTGTCAGTATTCTTTAAAAATATTTGCGCCATGGGAAATTACAGTAGTACCTACATCTTCATAAGGCTTACAAAGGCGGCGGTCATGGTATGTTTGGCAAGACTGGCAGTGGTCACGTCATTGCTACTGGAAACGTTTCATCAAGCGTTGGTCTGGCTAAATAGCTACTAATATAATAGGTAGCTACCTACGATACAGTGTGGAGAGTTCGAACCGTAGGATTATAGGAGTTTGGCCTCCAGTCATTGCAACGATAGGTTCACATGCCTTCAAACGCGGCAACCTGCTCATGTAGCGACTTGACTATAAATTAGTGCCCTTGCAGCAATTTCCGCAGCCGGCTGCATAGCGCAACCTCACGTGACACAAGCATGAAAGACACTGAGCCTAGTAGTAGTAAGTAGCTTCTGAAAAAGGATTAACTAGCACTGCAAGCAATGAAATTATCTTGTGCCGAATTCTATATACTGATGTCTGCTTTTCCGCTGAAAGGTGTCAGATTTCATCCAAACTCAGGTGGTGAGTGTGCTATTGACAGGAAGCAAGGTGCAAAGCATCTGAAACCCCAGGGCATGGTTGAAAGATTCCACTCAGCCACACAGCAAAGGCCCAAGAGAATAAAAACAAAGAAGAGAAGAAGACGAAAGAAATACCGTACCTACCCATGAGGAGGGTCCCTTCCGTGGCCCCCACACGCGAGCAGATACGAACCTCAGGTCCTCCCAGTAAACGGTGGTAAGCCGCCGGATGGAGCGTCTTGTCTTCCCCTTCATCCATATCTCTTAGAAGGATTGAGATGGTTGATGGAGCAGTCGTCCTCGACGATGGTGGACGTTGTAGGGGATACGATACGGCCATTAAGTCAGCTCCAGGGTGAGCGAGGGCCATATATATTGTGACAGGGCCCGCTAGAATCTACCTCTGAGGGCATAGAGAGCCTAGAGACTGAATTCCAAGCAGACATGGGGAACACACACAGTGTTGCTGCCTGGATACCTACCTTAGCTTCTGCATCGCTACAGAGAGCTGTGAGCTATTATTATTACACTGTAGGTTTTCCCGTGGCACCGTATTAGATACAAAGTCTATATAACAGCGATCCAATTTTGTATGATATAGTTTAAAAGTTTAGTCAAACTCAAATGAGTTCTATTAGAACAATCTTGGCCAGGTGCACCATGTCTGGCAGGAAATATGGCGCGAGCATCTCCAACTCCACACGGCTGGGTCGAACGAAATCGCTCAGCCGTGCGGCGCAGAGAAGGAGACGAAAAACGAAAAGAGAAGAAGACAGAAGAAAGCAAACACTCATGCGGGGGGTCTCAGCAGGAACTGCGGACAGATGCTACATCCCCTGCGGAGAAGGCACTCGGGTCCCTTGGGTGCGTGATGCCCAAACATATTGTGGCAGGGAAAGGGCCCGCCACAATATGCCCCTGAGAGCAAGCTCTGAGCTGCACACGCACCTGACATGCTTATTTTCTGTAGAAGTGGGAGTAATCTTCTGTGGACTGCTGGAGCTAGCGGTTGGTGGCCTGGCTATGCTGCCAACCTTTTTTTGCCGAGATGTGGATTTATTCTGCACATTGTAACCAAATGTAAAAATTAAATTAGCTACATGTAACTGATTTGTTGAAGGAGGATTAAAGAGCTAAGCACCACTATAAAAAGTAAGCAAATGTAACTAGAATGGAACGCCGAGAGCACAAAGCTTCAGCACGCAACGCAATGCCTAAAGATAGTATGAGAGACAAACAGACAACTATTTCAACACAAAATTGAATCAGTTCCTTGTAACATTCCTTCAGAGTTCCTACAAATTTTTACGAAAATCTGAGCATGGTACTTTGCAACGTTGCTCACATACAACAAACAGCCAGACAAACAGCAGCAAAAACGTATTGAATACATCTTATACATAGCTACTTGTAGTAGCTGAGGCAGCCGCCAGGAAAGCTACCTACAGTTTGTGAAATGCAACAGCTAAAGCTAACACAGAGTCCATCTTATCCTTACTGAAACAAGAAAAATTTGAAAAATGGAAATCAGTATAGCCCTTTACCACAAACCAAGTTACGCTATTTGAACACTTCATCAACTCCTTTTTTTTTCTTTCTTTTTTTTTTTTGACAAAATGAGAGGTAGGTATTGCAAAAAGATGAGCATAGTTGTAGCACTTGCAAGGAGGCAAAACAATCTTCTACTTTCCCTCTAAAAGTAGGTAACTGATACCTACTCTGTGGCACAACTTAGCATTATACAGGTATTCATTTCAAACTTAAAAAAAAGAAAAGGTATGTGATGTAGCGGCGAGCTGGAACACGGAAATAGGCGAACCTTAGGCACACACTTCAATAGGTAGCTATGTATATACATTTTCATTTTTCTGATTGATGGCAAAACATCAATAATTTTACTGGATATTATTCGTCAAGATCGGCTACATTGAAGTGACGGCCATTTATGAAGTTTAACAGAGCAGTGAGGAGAAAGTAAAACGGAACATAACAATGAATGTAGGGAGCCACAAGCCTTTGTCAGCTGACGTCAGTCGAGACCTAGCCTAGATGGTACCTAGCCCAACAACATCACAAAAGATAGTTAGCTACGGAGCAATGTTTGAGAACTCTACTGATGAAATACAAACAAACCAGGGTTGAGGAGTTGAAGAGTTCAGGATTTGACTCCAACCACTAAGACTGCCAATGTAATAGACTTAAACTCTTTGCTCGCAAAAAATGTCAAATTTCATCAATACTGCTCCAACATTGGAAACCTCTGCCAAAGCATCGTACATTCTAATGAGCTACTTGTGTGCGTGACAAACCACTCCTCCATAGCATTCTTTATCTGTGCCAAGAAAAATTAGCTACTGTGGGATACGCATTACATACACCTCAGAGAGGTAACAAACTACCTAGTAAAGGGTTAAGATAATTGTCACCAAGCACATACGGTATGTGTCCCTCAGCCATCGTCTGGCAAATATGTACCATCAGACAGTACCAACTGTACCATAACTTACAAGCGTGTAACCAAGCAGTTTAGTTCTGTAGGCTATACAAAATAAATGACAATCTTCTGAAGAGCAAAGGGTGGAATGTTATCACACAAGCAAGGTAGTCTTTGGCAGTGTTTACCTGAAACTGCTTAGCTATTGGAGCAAAACTCCACCATGAACCTGTGCGGAAGAAAACCCTCAGACTGTATCACACTCAAGTCATAGGCTAATAGGTATTAGATGACGTGGAACAAGGAAATATATCTAGCTACACAACGGGAGCTAATTAAAAAGAGTACCTGCAAACATACCTTTAATAAGGCATCTAGCTGCAATGTAATCTTGTCGGCGGACTTGACATTAGCGGGCGCAGGTGGAAGCTTTCGCGGCTTTTGCCTAACCTCTTCAGAGACAGACGCATCTTTAACTCCGTTCTTTTTCTTGGATTTAGACTTGGAGGGGCCTACCTCCACAGATGGCTGTGATGGCACCTTCTTCCTTACACTTCCATCGCCAGCAACAGATGCAGAAGCTGCCGGAAGTGCACCAGCAGAACCCTTTCCTGCAGCTGCTTCACCTCTGTCTGAGGTGGTTACAGGCTGGTCTCGAGCAGGAGTTGCTTGCTTCACCCAGGCAGGTGTTCGATCAATGGCGGTGCTGAGTGAGTTCTGGACAATGCCATTGACCTTCTTAAGCTCGTTTTTTGCCTGATCTTGAGTACTTTTCATCTTCTTTGTAGATCCCAATGAAGGGTAGTCCTGCGAGTTCATGACAAAAGTCTCCGTTTTTGGCGGAGCAGCCTTCACAGGAGAAGACTGTTGGTTGCGAACTATAGACACCCTTGTATCCTTACGGGATTTCATTTGTTTTTGCAGCACGGCAGCTTCTCTGTTAAGTTTCTTTTCATGCTTGATGGTTTCCTTCCTGAGGGCTCGTCTTTGCATAATTTCCTTTACTTCAGGATCATTGGGATCTTTCTGCTTGGTTTCAACAGCCACGACGGCAGGTGAGGTGAGGCCATTTGAAATTTCCACTCCATGGCCTTTACCATTGGATTCATCACCCAAGCTACCATTAGAGGGACTAGAGCTCTCAGCAGGTGCCTTAGTGTGTACACTCATGGTACGTTCTCTTCCTTCTTTACTTGCGATAGGTTTTCTTTCTCCCTTTTTGGATTTTTGCGGGGGAAGGCCACGAAAAAAATTACTATCCCCACTTCTATCTATATGGTTTCCTTGCCGAAACCCCAAGATATTACATTTTTCAGTTTCTTTATTTTGTGCATTCCTCTTATTCTTGGGACGCTTCACCACAGTGATCCATGCATCTTCCTCTTTAGGAGTAGGACTTTCTTCTTTAGAATTAGCACCATTTGAAGGAGTTCCACTCTCCTCTTTTACAGCAGGAGCACTCACAGCCTGAGTTCTGTCATCAGCAGCAACACGGACAATGGGTTTGTCACTCATTTGACTTGGTGTTGCACTCTTCTTGGGAGACTTCTTCTTGCTAGCACTTGTATTGGTAGAAGAAACATTTGCACTAGTTGATTTGAATTTGTTAGGCTCACTAGAAACTACCGCAGCCAATGTAAGACCTGCTCTTGAAGGTACTGCTGGTACTGCTTGAACATCAGGTGGTGCACTAGCTGTAGGAATTGGCTTCAGGATTCCGTTAGTAGTTCCAGCTTCTTCAGTTGCTTGTGTCGCATTACCTGCAGACTGCTGCTTCTTATTTTTCTTTCTCTTGGCTTTCTTCTTCTCTTGCTTGGACATATTACTGTCTAAACTTTGAGCTTCATTAGCTTTTCCATTAGTAATATCTCCACTGCCTTTAGTACCATCACTGACTTCAGAAACGTTGCAGTCACTAACAACACCGTTGACGGCAACCAGTGCACCTGCTTCGGTGCCCCCACTGGAGGAATGTGATGTTCCGGAAAGGGTTGGTGAGGCGGCCTTTGCTTTCTCTTGATTACCCGTCTTGGGTGTTTTCTTGTTAGTAGACTTAGCTTCCTTAACTGGCTTCTCCTCTGAGAGCTCTTCTGTTGACTTTTTCTTGGCCACGGAGGAGAAACTAATGGAAGAGGCATGAGTAGTGGGAGGAGTCGGGGCACTAGTGATGACAGGGCTTGGATCACGAGGGACAGCTTGCACAACGGGAGCTGGAGGAGTGGGTATTGGCTGCTCTGGAGCATCAGGCCTGTTGAGGTACGGCCAGTTGTTGGCATTGTTAATAATGGATGATGCCTGTACATTGGGTCGGGGAGATGCAGTGTTGCCATTTCTATTTTGGCAGTTAGTTGGTGGCTTGCGTTTCCCTATGGTGAGTTCGCCCGTTTGATTGCAGATCGCAATTTCTGTGGCTGGCTGACGGTTACCAGCAGCACCACCACCTCGCGAGCCTCTGTTGGAATTATCTGTCCGCCTACCACGGCCTCGGCTGTTACTATTCCGTTTTGCATAACTGTTGCCTCCCCTACCTCCGCGGGAGCCATAGTTGGATGACGCACCATACGATACGCCAAGACCACTTGAGGCACCGCTGCCAAATTCTGCTCCACCCATCACACCATTGTCATAATACACAGGATCCATAACCATGCCTGGTGCTGCCTGTCCATAGCTTTCAGTTCCATCATACAAATATCCTCCATCAGGGACAAAATATTCTCCTGCGTAAGGGCTTGGATTTACCATATGATTATAGTAACCAGTTCCATAGTCAACGTCAGTAGCCCAACCACCACCATAATATGAAAAAGTGCTAGGCTGGGGGAACATATATGCTGGGTGACCTGGAGCTGCATTGTAGGGCAAGTGGGGAGTCTGAGACTCTGATGAGTTATAGTCATACAACACTGGGCTGAAATCTTTGGAAGGAACAAACTCCGCAACATTTGCAGACAAGGTGCTATCTGGATACTTGTTTTTCACAAGTGCAGCTGGGTCACTTGCAACAGTCCCAGCGGGTGCAGCATTGGCTGCGTGCTCCTGCTCGAGTCTATTCAGCTCTACCTCACCCAGCCTTGACGCAACAGCAGCTCGGCTGAGCTCAGCCAGACTGGCAAGTGCACCAGATGCATTTGCTGCAGGAGCACTGACTGACGCAGCAGTAGTGACAGTGGAAGCAGCATCATGCTGCGGTTGCAGATCACTCCCATTGCTGATGATTTGTTGTTGCACTCCCGCAGCTGCCAGCTGCTTATTACGCTGAGCCTGGGGTATAAATTCTGGAACGTCAGCCGAAAGCATGACTCCTGCAACAAAAGGCAATCATTAACAACAACATAGTGGGACAAAAAAAAATTAGGTAAAAGCAGAAACAAAGATAACTATATATATAATTCTAAATGAGAGAAATCTTAGCCATAAAACATGAAGGTAGGTACTAGCTAGCTATGACAAATAATTAGTCATCAGCCACAAGAATTGACCACATAAGAAACTAAAGAAGTCTGAGAGCGCATACCTTTGCCAACTTGCCAAGAAGCGTTGATCAGGTGAATGATCACATTTTCCGCATACTATAAAATTAGCTACTAAAAAATGACGGACTAGGAAGTTGAAACTTTTCACACTTATAGTTATAGGCCTACATGTTTCAAGGTAGTCTATGTTCATGCCAATTTGTGCAAAGGTACTTTTTTGTATTGAAGTTATCAAAGGAAAACTGCACTATGAGCCCCTCAGTATAAAATAGGGTGAGTTCACAGCACTGTTGGGGGTGAAAAATGGCAGTGCAATAATAATAGTAAAAAAGTTGTTAATAATGTAGCCCTCAATTGGGGCAAATCGTGAGCCGCCCCCCCCCCCCACATAAACAAAGTGTCAGAGGGGAACTACGAAAATACAGAAAGAAAGCCCCATCCTTCTAGCATTAACCCTGCAAATATGATTGGGATCTATGAAAGGTAAGCATGATTTTAAAAATTGTACTTTGAAGTGGTCAAAATATGAGCATTTGAAAATTCATCTTCGATCATGAAGAAAAATTATCAATTTGCTCTAACGCCTTTATTTGTACCAGCCCGTTCCTCAAAATCAGTATGTATCATGTTTAACCCTTCCTCTACTAGTGTTTAGTGTTTGGTAATGCTGTGATACACATGTCCAGCTTTTTGATGGTTTATAAATGCGCACGATTTGCCCCAGATTATTTTACAACCTGGGGCAAAACGTGCACGCCCTACAGACTACCAGGTGATGTATCGGTGTTGATAAAGTAGGTTTTTCATAGGTTTCAGGGGTGATCTTTAGAATGGTGTACCTACACTAGAAAAATTGATATGCAAGTAGAACTCACGTAGAGCTCTTTAAATGGCATTTTACATGTCCACAAAACCATTTCTTTTTTTATAATGAGCCAAAAGGTGCGCACCGGCCCTGAAAATTTGCAAGTGTGCTTCTAATAGACTGTAAAGATGACAAAAAAAGCATTTAGCTGAATTTCAAGAGACAAATTTGTACAGAGGTGCGCACAATTTGCCCCATTTTCAAAATTTCAGGCAGGGCAAATCGGGCGCGACGCCAACATAGCGAACAATTGTTCATTAAATCATGTTAAGTATTGTTTCTAAGGTTAAAAATTATGCTGTTTATGATGATAACATCACTTTTTGCCTACCATGATTATTTTGCAAGCTATGACCATGCCCTTGCAATTGTGGAGAATTTGCAAATGGGCAGCAAAATGCTGGCTTGTATTTTATCCAGTTTTTACTGCCACATACGGCATTGGCTGTTATATGTACCGTAACTACATGTAACACTGCTCTTTCAATGAAATAGCAGTTTCCCAAAGATCAACAGCAACTG
>LQNS02278174.1:31508821-31526261 GCA_001587735.2 Parhyale hawaiensis | reverse complement strand
AACCAAACTGTTCTCTCTGTGTATACATGAGTCACAGCTCAACAAGGTGAGCCAAAGGAAGTCTTAGTCAGAGGGATTGATTCGAACGTAGGGAGCAGAGGAGGGAGAAGGGGAGAGAAAAAGTTCCAATATGGTTTGTATCTGATGAGTATCTATCCTACGGATTGACGTAATTGAGCGTACAGTGTCAAACGCCAGCTCTTGCTAATACTATGAAATATATTATAGCTGTTCGGTGTAACTTCTAATATGTAATATTTGCGATATTCCTCTACGTATTAAAATTCCAGAAATTTGCACAGCGTGAAAAAAATGGACTGCCGTTGCTATTAAAACAACATCAGATAGATCTGGTAAATTTCGATATAGGGCCTAGAGTGTGAATAAATAAAAATAGTACATAAAGCTGAACATTTATCGATTCCAGCTCAATATTTCGAAATGATATCCATTGCGGCGTCACAGGGCAGCAAAGAAACAATGGACTCGTACGATGGATCACTGCGAGTATTGCGTCAAAAGATCGACAAAGTTTATCGAATATTCGAGCGAATTTTTTCAATAATATTAAAATAACTTATTAATGAGCATTATCCTATTGAAGAGGCTTTAGTCGTTGGTTCAACGCGGATGAGCGGAAATTGGGTAACTGCCTTAATTGTTTCATTTGCCGCTAAAAACTAAAAAACTGCTTTGCAAAGTGGCATTAAATTAGGTAAGTGAAGGTCACGGCCGTGGTAGGTTTAACATGACGCTTGTATAGCACCTAAACATGCAATGGCTTTGCTGGTATTATAATATTTATGAAGCTTTTTAAATAATGGTTACATATTTACCGTGAAAATTACATTTTGATTGCCTGTCACCATCTTTTATCTAGTACGATACAGTGTATCGTACAAGATACAAGATGATTAACTTCATCGATCTTCAGACGCAATACTCGCAGTGATCCATCGTACAAGTCCATTGTTTCTTCGCTGCATTGTGACGCCGCAATGGATATAATTTCGAAATATTGAACTGGGAATTGATAAATGTTCAGCGTTATGTACTATTTGTATTCATTAACACTCTATATCGAAATTTACCACATCCATCTGATGTTGTTTTAATAGGACGGCTGTCTCTTTGTTTCTTTTTTTTTTCTCTGCAAATTTATGAAATTCGAATTCGTAGACGAATATCGCGAATATTACATAGTAGAAATTACACCGAACAGCTATAATATATTTCATAGTATTAGCAAGAGCTGGCATTTGACACTGTACGCTCAATTACGTCAATCCGTTGGATAGATACTCATCAGATACAAACCATATTGCATCTTTTTCTCTCCCCTTCTCCCTCCCCTGCTCCTCACGTTCGAATCGATCCCTCTGACTAGGACTTCCTTTGGCTCACCTTGTTGAGCTGTGGCTCATGTATAGTTTACACAGACGTTCGTATAAAACAGACTCCTAAGCTCAGGAAGCTTTCCGGAATTGCTTCTGCTAATGCAAATTAGGGTAACACAAAAATCAAATATTTCGGTTCCGACGCTTCGGTGAACGCAGAATTCATGGTCAACGCAATCGAACAACTGTTGAGTCTCGAGTATAGTATGGACGTTATTTGCAACTGGTGTGCATCTGCTTAAAGTAAAATGCGACTAGTCGGTCATTACGATAGATTCCCACGTAGTATTGCGTGTTTGTGCTAGCATGTCGCATTTCAAGTGTTACGTTCTCACAAATGCAAAAATTAAATCCATTGCCCGTGATCGGAGAAGAATTGCTGGATACAAGAAAATGTTTCCTATATATGATGTTTATAAAAATGTTGAAATGATATTCGTGCTTTATTATACTCAGACTAATGACCGTAACAATGGCAAGAATCTTATAAAGATGTAATTATTTTTCCAGGTTTCCTTATTTCCACCGCGAAACGACAATGCGATTCTCAATATGTATATTCTTAGGTAAACATTTTACAGCATATTCTACAGCAGCCTCGTCTGTACTATTGAAGTAATTTGCATTGGTCTCTAAATTAAAAACGAATATGAATATGCACCCCTAAGCATTTGTTCAATACATTGAGGTGAAAATTTCAAAAATATTTTTGAAATCACAGGTTTGTTGTATATGGCACGCTACACTGTTACTAACTAGGCGCATCGTACATGATACAAGATGTTGCTTAGAGGCAATACAAATTTCATATTCAAGGTGAAATATATAACCATTATCTGAAAACTTCCATAAATCTCATAATACCAGCACAACCAACCAATATTTAGGTGCTATATAAGTGCCAGGTTAAACCTACCACGGCCGTGACTTGGGACGTACGTGATGTTAACGCCAACTCTCGGGGCGGTTTTCCAAAAAACACATGTAACATAATAGTTACCCATTATAAGCTTCTCCCCGTTTACTCAGCGACTGAAGCCGCTTTGATATGATGATGCTTATTTGTGAGTTTTTCCGTTATTATTGAAAAGTTTCGTTCGATTGTTCTAATAACCTTGTGTATGTTCTGAAGCATTGATCACAGTAGAGCCGCCGTGCGAATCCATTGTTTCTTTGATACGTTTTGGAGACGTGTCATATGTCAGTTAATAAATAATACCCAAACATTCTCTACATTCAGCGTTATGCACTATGTGAGAGCAGTCACTCTCTATGTGTATGAATGTACCTCGTATGCTATGCGTGGTGTTTGCTCTCTGTTTTAAGTCTTTTATTATATTGTTTTGGTGGGTATCGGTTTGTATTATCTTGTTTGTTGAAGTGTTGTAATGTGTATTTTTGTGTATTAGTTGATGTCAAAATTGTGTGAGAGCTATGTATCTTACACTATACTCCTGGCTACAGTGCAGGCTAGGCCTAGTTTTCGCGGGCTTCTTAGAAGGGTATCTAGGTAGTATCTTTTAGGTATCTGTACCTAGTCTCGTTTTTGTGTAGGGATTAATTGGTACCTATAAAATCACATCAAAAAGTGGTTGGTCGGATTAGGGAAAACTGCTGCGGGGCCTGTGCTCTACTACCGAAAACTGCTGGCGGGACCTATGCTCTACAGTAACATTATCTTCCCAGTAACACTTGGTGTGGTTTGCTCTCTGTATATAAGTGTTTTTATATTGTTTTTGTAGGTCTGGTATGTATCCAGAAACAGTTAGCCTAGCTAAACTGTAAACATACTCTCCCTCCACCTATTTTAGTGCTTTCTTTATCATTATTTAGAGCTTTGAAACCCGATTAGTGAGCTAGTAGCTTACTGCGCGTTAGGATAGGAGAGAAATTTTGGATTCTGGGTTTTTTTTAGTTGTGCAACGCCTATCCTGTTCCTTGCTCTAGTGTGAGCCAGCATGGTGGGTACCGGTAGAGATCAGAAAGCGGGAGCTAGGACGAGAACTAGTAAAGATGGTAGTGGCATAGAGAGGGGAGATGGAGATGAGCAATTTTCTGTGCATGTAGCAGATGTGAAAATTGGTTTGGCAATGATGAGCTGGGGCTGCAGAGAAAAGATGAGCAAGAGGTAAATGAGCTGTACATTGTGTGCATAGCCTGTATGCAATGTATGAAAGCAGAATTAGATTCATTGAAGGAGCAAGTGCAAAAGTTGAAGGCAGGGTCTGGTACGAGAGGAAATAGGAAAGAGGTAGCATCCCAAATAGGGAGTGAGCTTAGAAACAGAAGAGTGCAGGCTGTAAACCAGGTTGTAGAGTGTGGAGTGCAGGCTGTTGTGACTGAGCCTGATCCGCTGAAACTGACTTATCGTGAGGCGGCTCGGCAGGGGCTGGAGAAAGAAGGAAGCCTTGACGAGAGCAGCAGTAGTAGTCATGAGGTAGCCAAAGAGAAAAAGACAGTGTAAGGTTGTAGTAAGGGCAGCAGCTGTAAAGCCTTATCCCGTAGGGAATTGGCATCAGGAGCTGCAGATGAAGTCAAACGTGAGCAGGAAGACACAGGGGGTAACTGGATACTGTTCGGGAGAGGTAGAGGGAAAACCAGTGCCAGTGGAGTGAGTAGTGCTTGTGGTGTGGGGCACAGGGGTGGAGCAGTCGTACCCCCTAAGAGTACGGTCTCACAGTCCTTTTGTACCTGCCCAGACATGCAGCAGCCAAGTAGCAGTCAGGGGAAAAGAAAGAGTAATTGTAGGATGCCAGTAAAACTTGTACGAGATAGTATGATAGCACGATGTGGACAGCGAGTTACAGCGTCAGTGCATGACTGCAAGGAGCTTAGAGGTGCGGGAGTGAAGAAGATAGGACAGGTGGCAAAGGAAGAGGGAGCTAAAATGGAAGACGGAATGCTAGTCCTTCAGGGTGGAGGTAATAGCCTGAAAGCCTTAGGAGTTGCAGAGACTGTCAAGGAAATAATGGACCGTGTAAAAGATGTGCGACAGAATAGAGATGTTGATGTGGCAGTAGTAGCAATTATGCCTAGGCCAAGTGAGGATCAAGGGTACGAACGAGAAAGGCAGACTGCGAATAGGAGGCTGTGTGAAGAGCTTGTGAAACTAAAGATCGAGCCACTCCACAGGGGGGATAAACACACTGTGAGCTTTGTTGATGTCAGTCCATCACTTGACAGGAACATGTGCGCAAGGGATGGGGTGTATCTGAACGATAGGGGGGTTGAAGTAGTCCAGAGAAGGTTAGAGCAAGTAGTTGGGGCAGGCCAGTTTAGGTACAGGATGAGGGGGTGACGAGCAGTGCAGACGTAGTGCTTTGACAAATAGTAAACTGCGCAGAGGATGTGTGAATGTGAGAGGATGGGGACTTGGAAAGCTTAACGATGTGTGTAAAGAGATGAGAGTGCATGAAATGGATGTGGTGGGAGTCACAGAGACACACCTACGTGCAGATGCTAGAGTGTGCAATGAAGAGTATGACCTGGTATGTAAAGGGAGAAATCTACAAACTGTCAGTGGGGGGTTGGCCCTCATGGTACGAAAGAATGCAGGCCTGGAAGTTGAGGTTCTAGATGTAGGCAAAAGTGCTATGAGTGAGGATGTGCTAGCTGTGAAAATGGAATACAAGAGTGACTCTGAGAATGTAGTGAAAAAAGAGAGCTTGGTAATTGTGGTGTGCTCCATGACTGTGCAAGGCGAAAGGGCAGCAATTGAGAATAGAAGCAAGTATGCATGCATGCAAAGACTGGTGAGAGAACATTCAAGTGTGCCTGTTATGGTTATGGGGGATATGAATGGACATATAGGTATTCTAGGGGAAGCAACAAATGGCAATGGTGATCTGTTGCATGAGCTTGCATATGAACTGGGTTTGGAAAATCTAAATGTGACATTAGCTGAAGGGGCTATAACATGGTCAGCAAGGAATACACAGTCAGCCTTGGACTATATTCTAGTAAATGAACGAGCTAGGGCACATGTGAGCAAGATGTGGGTGGATAAGGAAGGAAAGTTTGATATTGTGACAAACCACAATATGCTGGTGCTAGAGTATGACAGCCGTAAAGTAGTAAAGCAGAAAGAAAAGAAAAAGACTAGGCGGTGGAGACTGAGGGATGCAGACTGGGAGACATTTCAGTGTGAGTTGGGGGACATTGACTGTGATGGTGATGGAATTGATGAGATGAATGGGAGGTGTGTACGACAGGTGACTGAGGTAGCACTGAGGACGATTGGGTTTGTGGGAGGAGGCAGGCGTGGAAGGAACAAGAACTGCTTTACTACAGAGGTGAGGGATACTAGAAAAGAACAGAAAAGAAGAAATAGAGAGTGTAGACGATTGAGGATGGTACGAGGACAGAGCATTGAGGCGGAGCAGGCATATCAGACTGCCTGGGATGCCTACTTACAGCAGCAACGACAGACAAAGAAAGTTATTAGGGAATGCATGGTGCGGTATGAAAGAGAGCGAGTGAGATACTTNTTGAGGATGGTACGAGGACAGAGCATTGAGGCGGAGCAGGCATATCAGACTGCCTGGGATGCCTACTTACAGCAGCAACGACAGACAAAGAAAGTTATTAGGGAATGCATGGTGCGGTATGAAAGAGAGCGAGTGAGATACTTGGTTCGTATAAAACAGACTCATAAGCTCAGGAAGATTTCCGGAATTGCTTCTGGTAATGCAAATTAGAGTAACGCAAAAATAAAATATTTCGGTTCCGACGCTTCGGTGAACGCAGAATTCATGATCAACGCAATCGAACAACTGTTGAGTCTCGAGTATAGTATGGAAGTTATTTGCAACTGGTGTGCACCTGCGTAACGTAAAATGCGACTAGTCGGTCATTACTATAGCTTCCCCGTAGTATTGCTTGTTTGTGCTAGCATGTCGCATTTCAAGTGTTACGTTCTCACAAATGCGAAAATTAAATCCATTGCCCGTGAACGGAGAAGAATTGCTGGATACAAGAAAATGTTTCCTGTATATGATGTTCCCAAAAATGTTGAAATAATATTCGTGCTTTATTATACTCACACTATTGACCGTGATATTGGCGAGAATCTAGTAAAGATGTAATTATATTTCCAGGTTTCCTAATTTCCACCGCGAAACGACACTGCGATTCTCAAGATGTATATTCTTAGGTAAACACTTTACAGCATATTCTACAGCAGCCTCGTCTTAGTCGCCTGTGCTGATGAAGTAATTTGCATTGGTGTCTAAATTAACAACGAATATGAATTAGCATCCCTAAGCATTTGATCAATACATTGAGGTGGAAATTTCAAAAATACTTTTGAAACCACAGGTTTGTTGTATATGTCACGCTACACTGTTACTAACTAGGTACCGTATATCGTACATGATACAAGATGTTGCTAAGAGGCAATACAAATTTCATTTTCAAGGTGAAATATGTAACCATTATCTAAAAACTTACATAAATCTCATAATACAAGCACAACCAACCAATATTTAGGTGCTATATAAGTGTCAGGTTAAACCTACCACGGCCGTGACTTGGGACGCACGTGATTTAACGCAAACTCTCGAGGCGGTTTTCTGACAAACATCTAACATAGTAGTTACCCATTCTAAACTAAACCGCGTTTACTCAGCGATTGAAGCCGCTTCGATATGATAATGCTTATGAGTTTTTTCGTAATTACTGAAAAATTCCGTTTGATTGTTCGATTAACCTCTTGTATTTTCCGGAGCATTCATCGCAGTAGAGCCATCGTACGAATTCATTGTTTCTCGATTCCCTCCGGAGCCGTCTTATATGTCAGTAAAGAAGTAATTGGCCCGGAATTTCTATATCTTTTCTATAAAACCGATAGCTTCAGTGTTATGCACTATATGAGAGCAATCACACTCTGTATGATAATATCCCACATCCATCTTATATCATTTCGATAGGAACCCCAGTCCAGTTTATTTTCTTGCTCTGCAAAATAATGAATTCTAATCCGTAGACGACTTTAGCGAATATTACATATTAGAAGTTACATCGAACAACTATAATATATTTCACAGTTGAAGCAAGAGGCTGGTATTTGGCACTGTACGCTCAATTACGTCAATCCGTAGGATAGATTCTCATCAGATACAAACCACATTGAAACTTTGTCTCTCCCCTTCTCCCTCCCCTGCTCCCAACGTTTGAATCGATTCATCTGACTAGGACTTCCCTTGGCTCATTTGTTGAGATGTGACTCATGTATAGTTTACATAGACGTTCGCATGAAACAGACTCATAAGCTCAGGAAGCTTTCCGAAATTGAGTCCGTCAACTGAAATTAGAGTAACGCAAAATTCAAATACTGTATTTCGGTTCCCACGTGTAGTGTTCCAAGTGTGCTATACTAAAGGACATGCAGCATAACACCAAGCTTGCAAGGGCATCTTTATTGGAGCAGGGTAAAACAGAACTGACAATAAAATACAGAAGGGATCCAACTGAACTGCGGTCTTATTCTCAATCAAGTTCGCAGACTGTCGGACTCTTTCAGTACATCACACCACGCCTGCTTTCAATGATTATGGCTGAATCCATAGTCAACGAAATCGAACAATTTCTGAGTCCTGAGTATAGTATGGAAGTTATTCTCATCTGGTGTGCATCTGCGTAATGGAAAATGCGACTAGTCGGTCATTCCGCTAGCTTCCCAAGTATTGCTTCTTTGTGCTAGCATGTCGCATATCAAGTATCCAGTTAATTTTCACGGGCGTGGTTACAAAAAGACGCCTTAACCTTCATCGATGTACGAAATTCATGAAGTAATAGATAGAATATGGTCATAAAAATGTTGCACGGCACATGCCAAAAAAAAAAAAAAGAATGCATACCTTCGTCAATATAGTGAACACGTAGGTCCGGGAGACCATCACTCTTGAACGTCATGTATTTGGGAGCCCAAGGATAGCCTACTTCGGCAAGTCTGCTGAACGCAGACTCTGGAGTGCGCAGAGATTCGCTTCTGGGAGTGAACGAGAGGAAGAATCCATGACATCCAGAGGGTATTCCGACCGCCGCCAGCAGTAAACTTAGAACGTGAATTAATTGCGTCACACCTGGGGACGAAGTGGCCTTACATTTTGAAACATGCATTGTGCTTCAATATGGATTTCAAATACTAACTTATATATTGTCCATACAATGCCCTGAAGACAATGGAGGTAGTTTCATTAAGCTCTCATAATCATTATCGATATTAATTACGGTCTGGTTATTATACTAGTTTAGGTTTCAAATCAATAAATAAAAATCAAAGCAATATTTCTTAAGAGCATGTTTGGCTCTTGTGAATACTGCTTGGGCGCTTGGAACTGCTACAAATCAACAATAGTAAAGCAGGGAAACACTGGTAAGCGAGCATTAACTGATTCTTATCAGTTGCTCAGGCGCTTGTGGCACACAACTTAATTTTTCTTTTCTGCAGGATTTGCTCCCGGTGATTAATAAGTTTTGCAGCGAGAAATGTCTTAACTTGTCACATTGAAGAAAGCGGGAAGTCAAAAATTTTCTAACTCATTTAATTCTAGAACGATTTCTTTCCACGTTGCTGATGTCTTGCTTGACGTGGCCACCTTTGGCACGTTGCTGATGTCTTGCTTGACGTGGCCACCTTTGGCACGTTGCTGATGTCTTGCTTGACGTGGCCACCTTTGGCACGTTGCTGATGTCTTACTTGACGTGGCCACCTTTGGCACGTTGCCGATGTCTTGCTTGACGTGGCCACCTTTGGCACGTTGCCAATGTCTTGCTTGACGTGGCCACCTTTGGCACGTTGCTGATGTCTTACTTGACGTGGCCACCTTTGGCATAAACTGCTGCCCGAAGACGCTTCAAAAATGGAGTGACATATGAACCCAGCGGGGAGTGCATTATATGCTTGTTTTCAGCAATGAAAAAAATCAACACGGAGAGTTTCTTTGACGACAATAATTGTTCCGATGTTTGTGGAAGCCCAACAGCGCTTTGAAAACCGCATGTGGAACTTTCAACATGGAGTTTCGCATCCATCAAGGACAATTAATACCTCCACCCAAAAGATTATGTTTTTCTCGAGTTTATGTGTTTGTTTGTCTGTCACCAAAATAACTAAAAGAAGTTATGGACGGATCTTAATGAAATTTACAGTGATTTTTAGTCATGTCAGAAGTAACAGATAATTAACTTTGGGTAAAGATACGTTCAGCAGCTTGTTAATTAGTTTGTTAGCTTCGTTTTTCTTAGTACCATAATAAAAATGGTATTAACAGATTTTTATGACATTTACAAGAGTTGTTCGGTACATCACGAAGAGTGAATGACCCAATTATTTGTGATGATCTGTTAGCCAGTTTGTTTGTTTGTCTCTACGTTTGAATTTATGCTTTTTAGCAAACTAACTCTAAAAGTTATTAACAGATCTTTATGAAGTTTACAAGAACTTCTAGAAATGTTAAAGGATATAAACGATCAAATGTGTTTGACTAATATTTGTCAGAATGCTTTTAGCAGCATAATCATAAAGTTATGAACGGATTTTCAACAAAATTATAGAAGCTGTTATTGCTGTCAAAAGGTACAAATTACCAGATTTTGGTGCTGATAAAAAGGAAATCCTAGATTCAGGATCAATTTGAATTTTTCGTTAGCGTTCCCTTGCTTGGCGAAGTTATGATCCCTCAGATAGTTGATAAAGTTTTTTGTGGCCCTCATCTTCGCCCAACCTCACCCCAATTGATGATTCACTATGGTCCATTCATGAGGTAAGGGATTGTGCAAGTACATATAAAGCCTGGTTGGTCTAAAGCAGAGTTTCCCAAAGTGGGCGATATCGCCCCGCCGGGGGCGGTGAGGCTAAAAGGGGCGGTACGGGGCGGTAAGGCAAAAAAAGAGCAAGAGGAGGCTACAGTCCTACGGATTACCATTGGGATTCACATGCACTGAAGTAAAGAAATACATAATTGCATATGCATGATACTGAAGATGAATCTGCTCTCATTTATTTTATAAAAGCCTGGTACTGCTATTTAGCCCAGTAGTCATGTTGTAGAGTGCGAAGGCACGTTAATTTGATGCTTCTACACAACACTTGAAAATGATTTGCCACGTCAAAACGCAGCATAGCCGTTAGTATAGCTGAGTCTACAGATAACAAACTTGCATTGGTATCAGCTTTGCTGAGGTTTATGAAAGCCGCTTGTTAGCTCTTCTGTATACACAATATTTCAGGCATGAGACGAATAAGTTCTATTCCATACTTCAAAAAAGTACTGCGGGTGCATAAAATTTATATACGCTGTGCGGCGAGCAACAAAACATTACATCGAACTCGTCCAGGGATGTACAGTGCTTGTTCAATCGAAGTTTCGAACCAATTCTAAACTCTCGCCTTTTGCGACAGTATATATTAGATGTCTGTTGACCAACTGAAATGTTTGGCTGATATCCTATGTTCACTAGTCCACAAGAGATGGGTTTATGTTCAACAGAGAACAGATTTAAAATTTATAACTTACAGTACATTTTAATGACAGAAAAGTAAACCCAACAGTTACCATGAAAAATGGGGAGTGCATTGCAAAGGTCATTCAAAAAGTTAGACGTCATATTTCAACTCAAAAAGTTGAAGAGCTACAGAGATGAATGTGGCACATTTGAAACGAGCGAACTTTTCTGATCCAAAATTTATTCTTTTTTTGTAGTCACCACCATTCTCAATGCACTTCTGCCAGCGATAAACTAGAGCCTTGATGTCTTGGTCATAAAAGTCGCCGCCTGCCGAAATAAGTTTTTTCACGGCTGCGATTACGGCGTTATCGGGAAAATGGTCCCTGCGTAATGCGTCCCTCCAAGATCCGAACAAGTAGAAGTCTGACGGCGCCAAATCAAGACTAAGCGGTTGATGAGACAGCACCGTCCAGAAAAACTTTGTCACACATTCTGTGATCGTCAAACATGCGTCCTCTTTGGTTTTATAGTGTTGCTGACTTAAAGTTTCCCTTTTGTTGCGTTTTGGTAACGTGACGGTTAGAATTGACTGTCGTGTATGGTTCCAAGATCGAGGCGTACTTTGTTTTCCTGGTGGTGGCTGTGCATAATCGTCCGAAGCGCACTTTGTCACTCAGACCTCTGTCGCCATTTTAAAATCGACGAACCCATCTCCTAATTGTGCGGATATCAACTGCATCGGCTTCCTAAGCGTTCACAGGGCGTCGGTGAATGTGGATTGGTTCAAATTTTTTTCTGCATGAAGGAATTCAATGACGCATTTTTGCTGAACTTATGCACCTAAGAGCTATCCTCTTTGACTGAGATTCTTCTCCTCCTTAATTTTTCTTTCTTTTTTTTCTTTCTTCTCCCTTTTTTCTCCTCTCACTTCCCCAGTCCTCTACATCCTACTAACATGGCAATAGCTCATAGAGGGCTGGGGCGTAAGTTCGGTGTTCTTTTGGGAATGAGCCTCTTGGTTCGTCTACTGCCGCCTATCTAATCTAATATAATATTTTAACGCACGTCCATGACAGACATTGCTTTCTTAGAGCGTCACACCTTCAATATCTTCAACAGAGATATAAAACTTTCAGTCATAGGTGCATAAGTTCAGTCACCATGATAATGCATTTCGCAATCCCCTGGGATCTCTTCGGGCGGATTGAAAAAATGAGAGGCATTGCTTTTGGAACTCACGTCTATGCGTGGCTACAGTAGTGCAACAGTTTTTTGGGCGCCTCAACATACTGGACGATGCAAATAACATGCCATTCTACCCATGAAGAAAATATTACAGTAAAATTAAAAAAGGAATTATATCTCACTCACTCAAGGTTATACGAGTAATAATTCCTAGCGTTCCCCGCGCTGTGTATGTTGATGGCATGACGACCAGAAGTATATTTACGCCTGTCTTGGTATTGATTCTGATGCTGTTGTAAAAATAAATTGTACTTGCTTGGTTGATTTAAATTGATTAGTGAAAAAAGTTGAGTGCCGTTATTTCCACTTTGACGAAGTGTTACCTAGCTCCCAACGCTGCTCAAAATGGGGCCGAATACATCGTAGGCCTACGATCTATAGCAGTATCAGCAATACGCGTCACATCATCACTTATAACTTGATGCTGCTGCAATATGGCGTCGCGAACCTAAGAGCTGTCCTGAGTGCTGTTCCGTAAGAGATGTTGCAGCTGGCAGCAGCTCCTAATGATGAGGTTCGTGGGTAAAGTTGGGTAGGTCATCAATTCTTGCCTTTCAGTTCCGTGAAGTGGGCCGCCGAAAGCCGAATGTTGGCGACTGACCCGTCCCATCCCATGGGACTCCCACCTGCCCCCTTGTTGGGGCCACAGAAGGGACCCTCTGTACGGGCGTTTCTCTTTCTGTCTCCTACTTTTCTCATTATTACCCGCGAATGAAGTGATAATGTTTTCGTTGAAGATTTAAGTATGTATATTTGTATGTCTGTCCACCCAATAAGTGGTCGAGCGAGTTGAGCAATGTTCGTAATTATTTGTAGAGTTTGGTGGGTTGACCTAGATGTGGCCCATGCCAAAAAACTAGACCTAGGTGGCCATAAAAAAGATGGCGTTGAATTTTCTCCACCGAGGCAAATTTGCCTCCACCGCGGCAGATCGTCTGGAGAACGGGGCGTTCTATTTTTTTCCTATGCTATTATTGAAGAGCTAATCTCTAGCCCTAGCCTCGTTTATAAAAAATAACTTCGTTGAATTTGCCCCCTACAGCGAGTGATGGTCTTACGCTACCGAGGCGTTCTAGTATTTCCATCTCTTTACCTAATGCGGCGTGGCTGAGCGAACAGCCGTGCCGTATAGGGTTGGAGATGCTTTGCGCCTTATTTCCTGTCAATAGTATCGTAGTGGCACTGGGCACTTTGAGACCAATAGTAGCTTCTTGGGTGCGCCTTAAATTTGGGACGTTCCTACTGAAAAGCCGTCGTATAAATCACTGATAATTAGACGGGAGGCGAGAGTATTTTTCTCAGCGCTTGTGTACCATTATCCAAACCAACTGCTATGCTGCTACAAGTCCAAAAAAATCATTTTGGGTGCCACACTACTACAGCGACAGAAGGCTACGGATCCCTCAACAGTGACAGAATATGGGAGAACAATAAACTCAAATTCAGACTTGGGGATCCAGGACCTCCAGGCAGAAGCGGCCGAGAAATAATCCCCTCCAGTAAAGGTAAAGTCAACTATGAGCGCACCCTCAATTGGGAAACCCACACGCACTGGCGTGTGCTGCGGATACAGGACCACTGGTTTCGGAGGAGTATGTGCGGCTGCAGTCCACCACGGGGCAACAAGAACTATGGCGCCAATTTGACGGAAGGTTCCAATGACCCGCGACGCCCCCCCCCCTTATCTCTGAGGAAGGCAAGTTCCTTCACGGCGCATTGCATGCATGCCCACAACTGCCGAGTCAGTACACTTAGACAAGCATAAAGCTCGCGTGCCTGGGTTGGCCTCGAACCTGCAAATACCAGGAGTTAGAATTTCGAACGCAAGCATGCTGCTACCGTGGAGGCCAGTGGTTAAAAAAATGCTATTGATTTGAAGCCGAAATTCAGAAAGTAGCTATTAAAGAATTTGGTTCGAAGAAAAAAATCCCTCTATGCCTTGCAGTGTTGTGGAGCAAGTAAAAATCGTGATTAGTAGAAATAGCTATTTGTGCCTTCACCTTGCTGATTCCAAGAAAAGAAACAAACTCAAAATTGATAACAGGAACTGCAACTCCTCCTAACCAAGACAGTTATGTTGAGAAGCCAATATCCCAGCTCGGGCCGCAACAAGCCCAGCTATCTCTCTGACAGAGAACTATGATCATATGATCAGTGAAACATGTTACCATGATTTGTGCCGAGATAATCATATATTCTTTCTTATTGCTGACAAATGATAAAATTAGTTACTTATTAGGTTTCAATTTATTTCATGACATACATACTTGTATTTAACCTTCATTCCCATTCCAATCGTTCCAAAAACTACGGGTTCGAATGTTAACTGCAATTGGCGACTTACTCGGGGGAGGCGTTAGGAATATACCTGGTCGCCAAGGGGGCGCTAGTCTAAAAAAGTTTGGGAACCACTGATCTATAAGAGAGCTCCTTTTTGTCCATGGACTGGAATCGACAAGATAAAAAGCTGTGCGTACGTCGATTGCTCCTTTTTTCGAAGCGTCTTCGGACAGTTGTTGAGGCTAAAGGTGCGTTGTTACGTCGAGTAGGTCCTAGGTAAAATTGGAGAAAAATCAAACTAGAATTAAGTGACTTAGAAGATTTTTGAATTCTCATTTTTTAAATTAAACTATTCCTAGTAGTAAAACAAGTTCCCCACCCAGTACAAAATGTTCTAAGGCATGAACTGTGTGCTGACTTCCCTCGTTCAACCCTTGATCTAGCAGTGCTAACGGTGCTCAGAAAGGCACAAATGACAATTCTTCCAAATAGAGGTGAGTTTTCAGATGCATGGTATCATTTTACATGGAAGTTAATCTCTGGATTCATCTAAAGCAGTCATAATAATGGACATACTCTATAAATCACTTGGTTAGTCTTCAGTGGGTATAATTATTTGGCATAATAATAACGCCGTTATTATCTAATAGGCATTTTAGGAGCGTAAAAAGTATAGTCCATCATCAAGTTACGCAATTTTTCCCTCTCACTAGCATCATATTGCTTTTACATTTCAGAATTTGATCGCATAGTCAATGACCAGTCCAAAAATTGTTATAGTTACAGTTATCGTACATAGCTTTTTTTACAACAGAGATAAGAAATGTTTCTCGTGAGAAAAGTACTGGATTTATTCGACATGTGATTACTAGACTGCACCCGCTCACACAAATCTCTGTTTCACATCGTGACAACCAACATCTTCCCTGGGCAGTGATGGACGCAGTCTGCAAACACTTACTCTTTCATCTAGCTATTTTAGGAAATATGTAGTCTACCGGTCCGATGGCCTTAGAAGTCTCGGTTATATCAAGTTTCTCGATACCGGTGCCCATAGAGACAATCCAAAGCAGGAAAATGAAATAAAGACTCAATGCAAAGGAAAAACCACACATTTTTGATAGATATAGCAACTTTTTACATTCCTAATTAGGAATTTTTCACATAGAATGCACTATTTGCAGCTATAAAACGTGACCACAGGATACCGAGTGAGTTGATCCATCTACATCCAAAGAAACTGAAACTTTTAATGTTTTCTAAGATTAGCATAAATATTGCACCGAAACGGGTAGAGGGGACGTGAATAGTTTAAGAGGCCGTACGGGTATTATCCACAACTATCAAGATCCAGCGCTGGCGGGACCGGAGCGACACTCCCACCATGCACCACAGCTGTACTATGAGCGTCACTTCCCTCCACACACTGTAGTAAAACTCTACGAACGTATCACATAATTAGATATTATGCGACTTTGCAAGTCTCCCGCCACAAGCGATACGACGCCGACACCTCCGTGTACACAGCGCTGCTGCCAAGCTGCCAATGAGATACCTAACATTAGAGACGCTCCAGCATTACAGCAAGCCGTTAAGAGAATGAAGAGAGCAGAGAGGCCACAGGCCAGTGTACAGTAGGTCAGCTGTAGTCCAGAACAAAGCCGTTCCAAAGACAATGTGGCATGTGACGAAATGGACTATTAATTTATGCAGTAAACATTTGCTTAGCTAAAAATTGCAGCCCCTTTATAAAGTATGGAATGAGCTGTAAATGTGCGGTACTGACTGTGAACTGCCAAATATTAAAGCAAAATGATAGTAAAATCATATATTTTCTCACCTGTATACAGTGTCCAGCATGCTAGGGGCGTTGTGCCTCGAGCAATTCAGTCTTATTAATGACATAATACAAGAACGTTTAGTTAATGCAGGGCGAAAACCACCTCGTGCCTACGATTATCACAACAGTTTTCCTTGGGTAAACCTCCACCCTGTTCACAAGCACATTACTTTCTACATGGAAAGCTACACTGGAACTCTTCGGTTTTTACTGCACTTCAAAGCATAGTATGTCTCTTCGAACTAACTAGATTATCATTTTGTACAAGGTATCGATAAAACAAGCAACTGAATACGTACAAAATTAGAAAGAAGTTAATATCATTCTTGCTCACTAAGGTAGGAGAAAATACTGAATGAAACAACATGTAACAGCAGAGAAGAATATTTCAGGGTCACCGCATAAATTTCTCTACAACGAGGTCGTCGTCGTCGTCGGTATAAAATTTCAGGTATTGTGTACGTATTTCTTTGCTGCCAAGTCCGCTTTGTGTCGGAACATCCGGCCTCCAAACCTCCGCAGCGAACCGGCGCCCGACAGCCGAATTGGTTTCACTTTCTATCTAGAAGATTTTTTCCGAGGAATTAAGCGCAGCTATTGAAGGCCTTCGGTAGAAGCGTACTTATGATCTATTCGAAGAAAAGTCCGTGCAGATAGAGTGAGAGAAATGCTCTGTCTCAGATATGACTCTGAAAGAAATTAGAATAAATTCAGCTCAGTGTTGGCGTTTCAAGAGAAATTCCTCGAAGCAATTGCGGTGTTGGCAATTCCTCATCCCTGCGTGTGAATCTGACAACATCCGCGCAACAATTTATTTCGATGCTCTCAGATTCCAGTGACATAGAGTTGCGTGTAGATGGCAAAAATCGACAGCGACAGGTCTAGCGCTGTACGATACATGAAATCATGCAGACAGTTGCATGACACTGCATAAGCAAACTTTTTTGATATGCTGCAGTTTTCGGTGTGACATGCATGGGTTCAGGAATCCGCATTCAGAGCATGAAACTATTATATTAACCAGTGACTCTTATGTACCTTCAGTACCTTGACGGTCTTCGGAAGAAGTCCAGGTGACGTTTTGTAGAGTCACTCTGCGAGGTGTCTTCCGTGGTGCCGCAGTTAGCGAACAAAGTGAGAGCCAGCAGCGAATTATCTCCACAATGCACGTCTCCTCTGACCGCTGATCTATCTGGTATTCTTCTTAAATGAGAATCTAACAAATTTT
>LQNS02278174.1:31426956-31439713 GCA_001587735.2 Parhyale hawaiensis | reverse complement strand
CACGTGAGGCAACCGAACGAATGTGGGGCTCAAACGTCAACTTTGGGTCAAAATTAACACCCAAGATTACCAAGTCATCAACCACAGGAAGTGATACACCATCCAGCATGAGTGCAGGAAACGAAGGTCCCACTGTACGCGACCTGGACACAAGCATGGTCTTAGTCTTAATATCGATAATGATTATGAGAGCTTAATGAAACTACCTCCATTGTTTTCAGGGACTTGTATGGACAAAATATAAGTTAGTATTTGAAATCCATATTGAAGCACAATGCATGTCTCAAAATGTAAGGCCACGTTGTCCCCAGGTGTGACGCAATTCATTCGCGTTCTAAGTTTACTGCTGGCGGCGGTCGGAACACCCTCTGGATGTCATGGATTCTTTCTCTCGTTCACTCCCAGAAGTGAATCTCTGCGCACTCCAGACTCTGCGTTCAGCAGACTTGCCGAAGTAGGCTATCCTTGGGCTCCCAAATACATGCCGTACAAGAGTGATGGTCTCCCAGAACTACGTGTGCACTATATTGACGAAGGTATACGTTCTTTTTTTTGGCATGTGCTGTGCAACATTTTTATGACCATTTTCTATCTATTACTTCATGAATTTCGTACATCGATGAAGGTTAAGGCGTCTTTTTGTAACCACGCTCGTGAAAATGAACTGGATACTTGTTATGCGACATGTTAGCACAAAGAAGCAATACTTGGGAAGCTATCGGAATGACCGACTAGTCGCATTTTCCATTACGCAGATGCACACCAGATGAGAATAACTTCCAATCTATAATCAGGACTCAGGAATTGTTCGATTTCGTTGACCATGGATTCAGCCATAATCATTTACAGCAGGCGTGGTGTGATATACTGTAAGAGTCTGACTGTCTGTGAACTTGACTGAGAATAAGACCGCAGTTCAGTTGGATCCCTTCTGTATTTCATTGTCAGTTCTGTTTTACCATGCTCCAATAAAGATGCCCTTGCAAGCTTGGTGTTATGCTGCCTCTCCTTTAGCATAGCACACTTGGAACACTACACGTGGGAACCGAAATATTTGAATTTTGCGTTACTCTAATTTCAATTAACGGACTCAATTTCGGAAAGCTTCCTGAGCTTATGAGTCTGTTTTATACGAACGTCTATGTAAACTATACATGAGTCACATCTCAACAAGTGAGCCAAGGGAAGTCCTAGTCAGAGGGATCGATTCAAACGTGAGGAACAGGCGAGGGAGAAGGGGAGAGACAAAGTTTCAATGTGGTTTGTATCTGATGAGTATCTATCCAACGGATTGACGTAATTGAGCGTACAGTGCCAAATATCAGCCTCTTGCTTAAACTGTGACATATATTATAGCTTTTTGGAGTAACTTCTACTATGTAATATTCGCGAAAGTCGTCTACGGATGAGAATTTCATTATTTTGTAGAGCAAGAAAATTAACTGGACTGCCGTTGCTATCGAAGCGACATAAGACGGATGTGGGACATTGTCACACAGAGTGACTGCTCTCAAGTAGTGCATAACGCTGGACGTTTCGGGTTTATAATGAGGATACATTTTTAACCTCTTACTTATTAATTGACATATGACACGTACGGCTCCAGAGCGAGACGAAGAAACAATGGATTCGAATAATGGCTCTAATGCGATCAATGCTTCCAAAAATACAAAAGATTAATCGAACAATCAAAGGAAGTTTTCAATAATAATCAAAAAACTCATAAATCAGTATTATCATATCGAAACGGCTTTAGGCGCTGAGTAAACGAGAAAAGATTTTGATGGGTAACTACTATGTTAATGTTTTTTTTTGAAAAACCGTCACGAGAGTTGGCGTTAAATCACGTTCGTACCAAGTCACAGCCGTGGTAGGTTTAACCTTACACTTATATAGCACCAAAACATTGGGTGGTTGTGCTGATATTATAAGATTTATGTTAGTTTTTAGATAATGGCTAAATATTTCACTTTGAAAATGAAAGTTGTACAGCCTCTTTGCAACATCTTGTATCATGTACGATTTGCCTAGTTAGCAACAGTGTTGCGTGCCAAATACAACAAACCTATTGTTTCAGAAGTATTTTTGAAATTTTCACTGCAATGTATTGAACAAATGCTTACGGGTGCATATTCATATTCGTTTTTAATTTAGAGACCAATGCAAATTACTTCATCAGCACAGACGAGGCTGCTGTAGAATATGCTGTAAAGTGTTTAACTAAGAATATACATCTTGAGAATCGCAGTGTCGTTTCGCGGTGGAAATAAGGAAACCTGGATAAATAATTATATCTTTATAAGATTCGCGCCATCATTACGGTTATTAGTCTGAGTATAATAAAGCACGAATATTATTTCAACATTTTTGGAAACGTCATATACAGGAAACTTTTTCTTATATCCAGCATTTCTTCTCCGATCACGGGCAATGGATTTAATTTTCGCATTTTTGAGAACGTAACACTTGAAATGCGACATGCTAGCACAAACAAGCAATACTACATGGGAAGCTATCGTAATGACCGACTAGTCGCATTTTACGTTACGCAGGTGCACAATAGTTGCAAATAATTTCCACACTATACATGAGACTCAACAATTGTTCGATTACGTTGACCATGAATTCAGCGTTCACTGAAGCGTCGGAACCGAAATATTTAAATTTTGCGTTACTCTAATTTCAATTAACGGAATCAATTCCGGAAAGCTTCCTGAGCTTATGAGTCTGTTTTATACGAACGTCTATGTAAACTATACATGAGTCACATCTCAACAAGTGAGCCAAGGGAAGTCCTAGTCAGAGGGATCGATTCGAACGTGAGGAACAGGCGAGGGAGAAGGGGAGAGACAAAGTTTCAATGTGGTTTGTATCTGATGAGTATCTATCCAACGGATTGACGTAATTGAGCGTACAGTGTCAAATGCCAGCTCCTGCTAATACTATGAAATATATTATAGCTGTTCGGTGTATTTTCTACTATGTAATATTCTCGACATACGTCTACGAATTCGAATTTCATAAATTTGCAGAGCACAAATAAAAAAAAAAGCGGGACCGCCGCCGTTCCTATTGAAACAACATCAGATGGATGTGGTAAATTTCGATATAGCGTGTGAATGAATACAAATAGTACATAGCGCTGAACATTTACCAATTCCCAGCTCAATATTTCGAAATGATATCCATTGCGGCGTCACAGTGCAGCGAAGATACCATGGACTCGTACGATGGATCATTTGGAGTATTGCGTCTGAACACTTGTATCTAGAACGATACACTAGGTGTATCGTACTAGATAAAAGGTGGTGACAGGCAATCAAAATGTAATTTTCACGGTAAATATCTAACCATTATTTAAAAAGGTTCATAAATATTATAATACCAGCAAAACCAATGCATGTTTAGGTACTATACAAGCGTCATGTTAAACATACCACGGCCGTGACCTGCACTTACGTAATCTAATGCCACTTTGCAAAGCAGGTTTTTAGTTTTTAGCGGCAAATGAAACAATTAAGGCAGTTACCCCATTCCCGCTCATCAGCGTTGAATCAACGACTGAAGCCGCTTCTATATGATAATGCTTATCGATGAGTTCTTTCATTATTATCGAAAAAGTTCGCTAGAATATTTGATTAACTTCGTCGATCTTTAGACGCAATACTCCAAATGATCCATCGTACGAGTCCATTGTTTCTTCGCTGCTCTGTGACGCCGCAATGGGTATCATTTCGATATATAGAGCTGGGAATTAGCAAATGTTCAGCGCTATGTACTATTTGTATTCATTCACACGCTATATTGAAATTCACCTCATCCATCTGATGTTGTTTTAATAGAAACGACAGTCCCTTTTTTCGTGCTGTGCAAATTTCTGGAATTTTAATACGTAGACGAATATCGAGAATATTACATAGTAGAAACTACACCGAACAGCTATAATATATTTCAAAGTATTAGCAGGAGCTGGCATTTGACACTGTACGCTCAATTACGTCAATCCGTTGGATAGATACTCATCAGATACAAACCATATTAAAACTTTTTTCTCTCCCCTTCTCCCTCCCCTGCTCCTAACGTTTGAATCGATCCCTCTGACTAGGACTTCCCTTGGCTCACTTGTTGAGCTGTGACTCATGTATAGTTTACATAGACGTTCGTATAAAACAGACTCATAAGCTCAGGAAGCTTTCCGGAATTGCTTCTGGTAATGTAAATTAGGGTAACGCAAAATTTAAATATTTCGGTTCCGACGCTTCGGTGAACGCAATATTCATGGTCAACGTAATCGAACAATTGCTGAGTCTCATGTATAGTGTGGAAATTATTTGCAATTATTGTGCACCTGCGTAACGTAAAATGCGACTAGTCGGTCATTACGATAACTTCCCATGTAGTATTGCTTGTTTGTGCTAGCATGTCGCATTTCAAGTGTTACGTTCTCACAAATGCGAAAATTAAATCCATTGCCCGTGATCGGAGAAGAAATGCTGGATACAAGAAAAAGTTTCCTGTATATGACGTTTCCAAAAATGTTGAAATAATATTCGTGCTTTATCATACTCAGACTAATGACCGTAATATTAGCGAGAATCATATAAAGATGTAATTATTTTTCCAGGTTTCCTTATTTCCACCGCGAAACGACACTGCGATTCTCAAGATGTTTATTCTTAGGTAAACACTTTACAGCATATTCTGCAGCAGCCTCGTCTGTGCTGATGAAGTAATTTGCATTGGTCTCTAAATTTAAAACGAATATGAATAAGCATCCCTAAGCATTTGATCAATACATTGAGGTGAAAATTTCAAAAATACTTTTGAAACCACAGCTTTGTTGTATGTGGCACGCTACACTGTTACTAACTAGGCGTATCGTACATGATACAAGATGTTGCTAAGAGGCAATACAAATTTCATATTCAAGGTGAAATATGTAGCCATTATCTGAAAACTTACATAAATCTTATAATATCAACAAAACCAACCGATGTTTAGGTGCTATATAAATGTCAGGTTAAACCTACCACGGCCGTGACTTGGGAAGTACGTGATGTTAACGCCAACTCTTGAGGCGGTTTTCCAAAAAACATGTAACATAGTAGTTACCCATTACAAACTTATCCGCGTTTACTCAGCGACTGAAGCCGCTTTGATATGATAATGCTTAGTTATGAATTTTTTCGTTGTTACTGAAAAAATTCCGTTTGATTAACCTTGTGTATTTTCTAGAGCATTGATCGCAGTAGAGCCATCGTACGAATCCATTATTTCTTTGTTTTGCTTTAGAGCCGTATCATACGTCAGTCAAAATTAAATTCGTGAACACAGTGATTCTGATAATCGTGATCACTGAAAAGCACAAGAACGGTCAATGATTTTGTAAACAAACCAGAGATGCTATGACAATTTCCGAATAAATATATTTTTATCGTATTTTTCAGGGAAATGGTATAGAATGGATTTCTACTGAGTCTTCATTTATTTTGAAGCCAATGCATAGCTGAACTAGCAGTATTTAAAGCATTTTGAACATTCACAGGCATAGAACCGAGGAAACTACAATTCTGGAAGTCAATATTACAAACAATCATCATAACATTATTTAATTTATCCCTAAATATAAGAAAACATCACGACCTTGCATGTCAACATTTGAATTTTTCTTGTCCAACGGCTGGAATCACTCTTTGATAATCACGCCACAATGCGGTCACAAAAAGGCGCGAATCATGGGTGATCAGAGGTAATCATCCACGCGGTGGTCACAAAAAGACGCCTTAAGTTTCGGGTGTTTACTGTATGCATATTTTTGCTAACTAATTTAATGCCTGACAGCATAAGTTTACCAGTCTCCATATCCCTATAGCATCTACTGTACGTACTTGCGGACGCAGTAAATGGTGCTATTTTTTTTACAGAAAACGATGTTTAATTGGCGCACGAAGGGTTAAGTGTCAATTTTACTTCACTTGAATTCTTTGCTTTTTTGAAGTTATCGCAATTCTCGAATATTGCTAAGTCCACCCACATAAACAAACTATGGCCGAAGGAATATGACCCGTCAAAAAATATTATTAGCAAAACAACAACAACAACAACAGTGTATTTAGTTCATCAGTGATAAATTAAAGGCAGTGTAATGCTGCTCCCTAATGAGAAGGGACTTCCCTGACGGAGATGGCATTGTTCAACAGGATCTCGCTCCTTGCCATACTTCACACAAAATGCTCACACTCATTGAAGAAAGTCGCCGTTATCTGGCCTGGAAATTCTCCTGGTATAAATCCGGTTGCAAATTTATGGGCTATAATCAAACGTATGCTCCCGGAAGAAGACTTTACGACCATGCAAAAGCTGATTAGTGTTGTTATTAAGGTCTGGTACCATGATGAAGAATTAGCAGAAATGAGTTCAACTTTGGTCCAATTCTTAGCAAATCGAGTGCAAATGCTTGTAAAAGCAAGAGGAGGTTGTACCTCCCATTAAATATATCAACTCTCATACCACTAACAATTATTAAACAATAAATACGGCCCAGTCAAGTGGCATTACCGGACCGTATCACCTTTGACATGTACGAACAAGTTCACGCAGGCGAGCTCAGGTCCAAAGTAATGAATAATCCATGCCCAGGATCGTATCATCGATGCGGTATTTTGGACGCTTCGGACAGACGGACGCACAAACGGACAACTCTCTTTTTATCAAAAGGAGGATTAGGGCTATTCTTGTTTAAATACTTTGTGATGAAACTTACTACTCGTCAGTGTCCCATTTTTGAGACGCACTTTTAGGGTCTAAGGAATTAGAATTTTAAATAGTTATAAAATTTTCTTATTTGAGGAAAGAACCTATTACTTGCAGTTCCAGTAAAGATCATTTTTGAGACACTGTTGATGCAATCATTGAAAGACTTACCTGCTTCCAATGCATGAAAATTTTGCTTTCAGCGCATGCACATGAATGTTTAGAATTAAAACATCAAAGTTTTTCAGTGAGGTGGCACTGCCACCAATTATAATTTGTTAAGATAGAATCTGGTAACTTAATCATGGACCTAACTGTGTTGACAGGTCTACGTGATGCCAATGAAACTGTACTGCTGCTGCACGGCACACCGGCCTGGTCCTTTCTGTACCGCGTCATGATCCCACCGCTGCTGGAGCAGGGGTACAGGTCAGGGCTCCTAGGAAGCTACTATTGATGATCGACTTCCGTCCGTTAGAAGCCGGGACGTTGGTTACTGGAAAGCTCTCTGGGCGCATTCCTTCTGTAGGTGCCCAATTTATTACAGGTGCTGCCCGCTGATGTCTATAGCGTGTCTCAAAGTTTAGGGTCTTTCAGCCTAGGTTTATATTACCGTTTTTTTTAACTGCCTTATGCCGATGCCACGCACTAGTCAAAAGAACGAGTACCGTCATCTTTACGTCTGAATGTGTTGATGTGCTCATTTAAATAGCGCACACTTGCAAAGAATTTTGAGTTATAAATCCCTCCAGATATAATGAGATGTCCGAAATAAACAAACGGCACTTGCGGAGCAAACTGAACTGACGATAAACATTTTTACTCATTTTTTTTGGCAATCTCAAACCTGTGTCTGCAAGAGTTCAACATAATGTTCGGACGAAAAGATGGCCATATTCGCTTTTTTGACTAATCTTTTCCTTATAGAATCTCTTTCTGAGAGTGAGGACTTAGAGCGCCTCACACCAATGAAATAGCCTAGAGCCTCTCTAGAGCTCTACCCTGCATGCCTTCGAAAGGCAACACAAAAAGTGGTGTGCAGGAGTTACCTACTACAGCAGTGGTTCCCAAAGTGGGCGTTAGCGCCCCCCTGGGGGCGTTGGCGAGTTCTGAGGGGGCGGTGAGGCCAAAAGGAGCGGTGAGGCTCAAAAGGGCGGTAGGGAGGGCGGTGAGCTTAAAAAGGCTGTATGAGGGCGGTGAGGCTGAAAAAAAAAAAACAGAAGAAGCCACGGAGTACCATTTTGTTTAGCATGCACTGAAGTAAAGAAATACATCATTGCATATGCATTATAATGAATCCGCTTTAATATCATGAATAAAAGCGTGGCACTGCTATTTAGCCGGGTAATTAATGTTGTTGAACGCGAAGGCACGTTAATTTGATGCTCCTACACGACACTTGAAATTAACTTGCCAAGTTAACATGCTGCTTAGCCGATAGTACAACAGACAACTTACTATACCTCCGCCAAGGAAGTTATGTTTTCGTCGGGTTTGTCAGTCTCTTTGTCTCCCTGTCTGTCGCCAAGATAATTCAAGAAATTACGAACGGATTCTGACAAAATTTACAGGGATTGTTAGGTATGTTAGGAGCAATAGATTATTAACTTTTGGTGAAGATCCGTATATCCCTTGTTTGTTACTTTGCCTCATTTTTCTCAATGCCATAACTCAAAAGTTATGAATGGTTTTTATGAAATTCACATAAGTTGTTGGGTAGCTATATAACAAAGAGTAGATGGCCAAATTTTGGTAATGATCCGTTTGTTCGTTCGTTTGTCACTGTTTCTAATTTTATGTTTGTTAGCACAATAACTCAAAAAATCATGAATGGATCTTTATGAAATTTATAGGGGTTGTTAGTAATGTTAAAAGACATAAATGATTAAATTTTGGAGCAGATCGGTTTGATCGTTTGTATTTTTGACTGATGTTTGTCATACGTTTGTTAGCAGTGTAACTCAAAAAGTTATGAACGGATACCTATTCAAGAAAGTTGCACAAGCTGTTATTACTATCAAAAGGCACAAATGATTAAATTTTGGAATTTATACAAAGAGAATTATGGTTTCCGAGCCAATTTGAATTTTTTGCTACGGTTGCCTCGCTTGGCGGGGGTATACGCCCTCAGAGTGCTCTAGTTTACATTGGTACCAGCTTTGCTGAGGTTTATGAAAACCGCTTGTTAACCCTTCTGTATGTGCAATGTTTCGTGTGCGAGACGACAAATTAGTGCGCGTGTATAACAATTATGCAAGCTGTGCGGCAAGCAGACCATTACATTGAACTCGCCCAGAGATGTAGAGTGCTAGTTGAATCGAAGTTTCGAACCGTTTCGTAACTCTTGGCTTTCGTGACAGTATTTGGCGTCTGTAAACCAACTCAAATTCTCAGCTGATACCCTACGTCTACTAGCCCACGTGTGATGAGCTTACGTGTAAAAGAGATCAGATTTAAAATTTACAACTTATACTGTAGTAACTTTTCATTCAGAAGAGTAAGCCCAGCAGTTTCCATGCAAAGTGGCGAGTGTATATATTACAAGGGTCGTTCCAAACGTAATGAGTCACATGTTTCATTCAAAAAGTTGAAGAGCTACAAAGATGAAAGTGACACCATTAAAACGAGCGAGTTTCTGCTTCAGAGCCTATTTTTCTATGTAGTCACCACCATTCTTAATACACTTTCACCAGCGATGAAAGAGAGCCTTCAGCCTTGATGCTTCAGTCGTAAAAGTCAGCGTCTGCGCAGGTCAATTTTTCACGATTGCAATTACGACTTAGTCGGGAAAACGCTGCCCACGCTATGTGTCTTTCCAAGCTCCGTACAAAGGGAGGTCTGACGGCGTCAGATCAGGACTGAACGGTGGGTAAGACATGCGCCGTCCAGCCGAACTTTGTCACGCATTTTGTGGTCTTCAAACTTGCGTGCTCTCTGGGGTTGTGGTGTTATGAACTGAATGCTTCCCCTTTGTTGCGCTTTGGTCAACGTGACGATTAGAGTTGACTGTCGCCTGTGGTTCCAAGATCGAGGTGCACTTTGTTTTCCGGGGTGGTGGCTGAGCATAATCGTCCGAAGTGCACTTTGCCACTATCATCCCTGTCGTCACTTCGAAATTGAGGCTCTCATCTCCTAACTGCGGACATAAACTTCATCAGCTTCGTAAACGTTCACAAGGCGTCGGTGAATCTTGATTGGTTCAAAATTTTCTGCATGAAGAAATTCAATGCCGCATTTTTGCTACAAACGCACGTCCATGGCAGAGATTGCTTTCTCAGAGTGTCACACCTTCAATATCTGCAACAGAGAGATAAAACCTAAAACTTTCAGGTCATAGGTGCATAAGTTCGGTCACCATAATATTGCAATCCCTGGGATCCCTTCGGTCGGATTAAAAAATGAGAGGCATTGCTTTTGGATCGACCCTGTTCCATGCGTGGCTACAGTAGTGCAACAGTTTTTTGGACGCATCAAAATACAGGGTGATGCAAAGAAAAGCCATTCCATTCTACAGATGCAGAAAATATTATAGTACAATTAAAACATGAATATCTCAGTCATTCAAGGTTATAATTATGAGTAATAATTCCTAGCGCTCCCCGTGTTTTGTATGTATAATGATAGGATGACGGCCAGAAGTGTATCTACGCATGTCTTGGTATTGATTCTGATGGTGCCGTAGAAGATAAATTGCACTTGCCTGCTTGTTTAAGAAAAAAAAAGTTGAATGCTGCTATTTTCATTTTGACGAAGTTTTACCATCCTCCCAGCACTGCTCAAAATTGTGGTCGAATACACAGTAGGCCTACGATCTATAGCAGTATCAGCGAAACGCACCATATCATTACTACAACTTAAAAAAAAGTTGCTGCAGTACGGCCTGGCGAACCTAAGGGCTGTCATGAGTGGCTTTTCCCTTGGGGAATATTGCAGCTGGCGCCAACTCCTGGTGACGAGGTTAGTAGGTAAAGCTAGGTAAGTCTTCAATTTTTGCCTTCCTAGCTGTTCAATGAAGTGGGCTGCCGAACGCCGAATGGTGGTGACGGACCCATCCCATCCCATGGGACTCCTACCTGCCCCCGTGTTTGGAGCCACGGAAGGGACCCTCTGTACTTTCGATTCTCATTCTTTCTCTGTCTCTTCTCATTTTTTTTCTCTTTACTTAGTGCGGCGTGGCTGAATGAACAGCCGTGCCGTATAGGGTTGGAGATGCTTTAATTGCGCCTTATTTCTTATCAGTAGTATCGTACTGGCACTGGACACTTCGAGACCAATAGAACCTTCTTGAGTTCTCCTTAAACTTGCGACGTTCTGATAGAAATACCAAAACATAAATATGTAAATCACTGATAATTAAGCGGCAGGGGAGAGTGTTGCTCGCAGCGCTTGTAAACCAATATCCAATACTAACTGCTATGCTGCTGCGAGCCCCCCATTAATTTTGGGTGTCACATTAGTACAGAGACGGATGGGCTACGGATCCTTCAACGGTGACAGAATATGGGAGAGCAATTAACTCAAACTTAGCCTTGGGTATCCAGGACTTTCAGCTCCAAACAGAAGTGGCCGAGAAAGAATCCGCTTCAGTACAAAATGCTATTGATTTGAAGCCAAAATTCGAAAAGTAGCTGTGAGGGAATTTAGCTGGAACAAAAATCTCTGAATGCCATGCAGTACTGTGGAACAAGTAAAAATCGTGTTTAGTAAAAATGGGCATTAGGGCCGTCACCTTGCTTCTTTCCAAAAAAAAAGAAACAAGCTCAAAATTGATTAAAGAGAGGATCTGCAACTCCTCCTAAGCAAGACAGTTGTGTTGAGAAGCCAATATCCCTACACGGGCTGCAACAAGTCAATCTATATCACTGACTGAGAGCTGTGATCAGTGCAATATGCTACCATGATTTGTGCCGAGATCTTCATATATTTTTCCATATTGCTGACAAACATATGATGCAATTGGTTCCTAATCTACTTTTGTTTTCCTGAAACACACCTTTCTGTTCAATCTTCATTGCGATACAGATCATACCAAAAAACGCGTGCTCGAATGTTTATTCCAATTGGTGACTTGGGCGAGGGGCGTTAGGATCGCACCTGGCCGCCAAGGGGGCGCTAGCCCAAAAAAGTTTGGGAACCACTGTACTACAGTAATCGGTTACACGGTGCAACAGTCACAGTTGTATCGTAAAGGTTTTAAAAATTCATCTTTCGACACAGATAATCTTGTAAAAAGGCGGAACGACATCTTGGCAAGTGGAGCACTGTGTGTAACTTACGCTTTACAGGCAAAAAAGACCGAGCAAAATTAATAGAGAATAACACGTGATGAAATAGTAGAATCAAGCGTGACGCTGCAAATTGCCCTTCGGAGGGGCTATGACATTACGAGTGGCTTATTTTGATCACATGAGAGAACTTTGTTCATATTCCCTTTGGGAACAGCTACAGTGTATTGACACTGTGTTTGAGCTCACAGTTATCGCAGAGTTGTGGCTCCAGACTTAGGGTTATGACGCCAGACTCAGGGGCAGGGGCTCTAGAATCAGGGTCGTGGCTCAAGACTGAGGGTCGTGGCTCCAGACTGAGGGTCGTGGATCCAGGCTGAGTGTCGTTTCTCCAGTAGGTATTGCATTTCATGATCATTTCAGGGTTGTGGCTCCAGACTTTTTCGGTTGCGGTCGGTCGGACAAGTTATCTTCGATGGATCAATATTCTCACTCTCTGCACGTCGACATGCTCCTGCATTTCATCGAGGAACTCGATTTGTCGGTAAGTGTTGAAGGAGAGCAGTGCAATAATGACTTTTTAAATTCTGTTTTCTTTTCTCACAGTATCTTTCATCCCGTTTTGGTTTTCTAGCAACTGTGTTTTTGTCGAACTAAGAGACGAATGTCACCGTACATGGTGACTTCAGAGAATCAATTTGGCTTTAAAGCCGAACACGGAACAGAAATGGCTATATTCACACTTAAACAGGTCATAAATCATTTCATTGACAGGGGAT
>LQNS02278174.1:31410093-31426027 GCA_001587735.2 Parhyale hawaiensis | reverse complement strand
CGCATACTCTTTCCGAGCAGGGGCCAAACAATGGGCCGCAATGCAGTGTAGTTAGTAATGATAGTATTAACTGATCTTAGTTTCTAATGCAACTTTAGTATTAAGCTGTCTCCTTGTACCATTCCATATGTGTACCTAATAAAGCATATTATTATTATTATTATTATTAAGAGCAAGTGGAGAACAGGCAGAACTGAAGGTACAGCTTTACATAAATGTACGTGTGTGTATAATATCAATGTAGACAAGTTGTATAACTTTTAAAAAATTAGCATAGCTCTTCGAGTGGTTTCTGTAGATGCTGTCTGAGTTTTCAGAGCTAGAAACCTGCGCTAGTTTCTAGCGATAGAGCATTATTGCACTGAATTCGTCTTTGCCAGTGTGCACTCTAACTAGTGTGATCATGTGCAGTAGTTGCTAGCGTAAGTCAGTTATTATATTATTATCGTACTCTCGTACTTAATTCTTCGTACGAGTCATACAGTAACTCGTCTATTAGCTAATTGCTGTAAAATAGAACTGGACACAAGGTTAGTCAAAGCCCAAAACACGACAGAACGAAAGGGGTTAGACTTTTGCTTCTGAGGAGAAAATTTTCTTCTTTAGCCAGCCAATAGGAGAGCTTTATTTCCGCGCTTCCTGTGACGTCACTGCAGTTGATGACAAGTAGAGGCAGTGATTGGAGGCACACTCTAATCTGTACAATTACGCAAGCAATGCAATCACTGTTATTGGTTCATGATGATGTCAGTAGGTTGCTTTGAGACGTCCGGAAACTCTCTTACGGAGCAGGGCAGAATTTACATCCGTTTCAAGGGAAATCGATGTAGGTTTTATACCCGAAACTCGATCTAAGTGAGCGAAGCTATCATACCTGTCCTAATTTCCGGGTAAGTTAAGCCTATTTGACTCAGCTTAACTCTGTGACGACTGTATACCGTCAGACCAAGAGTTCATCGCTGCTCGTGAGTCTAAATACGAAGTGTGTTTCCTTATTTCAATGTCTATTTATTCTTGCAGCACCTGGTAATATCTGCTGGGCTTAGCAGTAGTTAGATTTAGCGCTAGTCCTCTGACGGCGGCCAGACACAGCTGGCAGCAGGGCAGGTCGCTGCAGGGGCTGCCGCTTCCAGCAGCGGCTGCCAGCGGTGCTCTTCTGCTGCCTGGACGGCCGCCGCCTCACGGCCTGGGCTCTCGGTTTTCGTATCCAAACTGGAGCTGCGCTCCGAGAGCTTAGGCCTCACCAGGCAATACGATGTTAAAAGACAGAATTGTAAGCAGACAAACGGACTGACGGATGATGACAAACTTCGATCATTTGTTCCTCATGGTATGCGTAACGGCTCCTGCACATTTTGTGCAGACCGTCCTTAGCTTTTCTAGCTTATTTGTGGACAGATATACTGACAGAGAGACAAACAAACTCCGACAAATACGTAACTTGCTTGGCGGAGCTACAAACAAGACTGTAACCTATAAGCTTCGCAAGCAGGAAAGTTGTGAACGGCTCCGGCTTGAAGCCCGGCTACGCTTTAGCAGTCGATCCTCGCTCACAAACATACCTGGTCTAACCTTAACATACCTTGTCTCACCCTATCTTACCGCGTCTAACTTTAATGAACTTACTTCGTTTAACCACAGTACAGTTAGCACTCTTTGACCAAACCACCGTGAATCCTCTCCGTTGTAATACCAGAAGACGCTGGGTGCGCCTGAGCAGCCTCGAGAAACGCACCTAATCGCGTCATTCGCGTAGTCAATTACAGGCTGGGGAGCATCGAGCCTCAGCTTTCTGCGATCATGGCGGCAATAATAATTTTTTTTTGTCGCATGCGAAGGTAGGCAGGGAACTGCATTCGTTGGCAGCTTTATATATTAATGAAATGTACTGCAGGCAGCTGCCGATAGCAGTGCTTTGGTGGCTGTGGTGAAAAGTTTTATTAAAAGGATAATAGCGCTTGTTCTATAGAGGACATCTTCACTTTGCCATGCGTGATTTAATCCTTATAATGAAATTTTTCTCCCACTTAATTTATTGCTGGAAATTCCCTGCAATAGAAATTTCGCTATACCAGGACCCGCTTCCTGGCAACGTACAGTGTAAATACATTGTAAGCCAGAGAGTCCATCCATAACCTGTAAGGAGGAGCATATTAAATTTGAAACATTTTATTCCTCGAGCCCGTGTCATGGGCATCTAAAGGCGAGTTCACACGTCAGTCACATCAACGCGTTCACTCGTCAGATTGTTTTGTAACGTCGTTGTCAGCACAACATGTGTATGTACACTACAAGCAGTTATGAAAATGTTTACCGTCAAATCAGTTTCCTCACCAGGTGTCATTAGGCAATTTACAGATATCTCTTCAACTTTGGAGTAAAAAAATGGCTCCAAAACCGTGATATTCTTTGTATCAACTCCAAAATCTAATCATTTTACCTTGTAATATAGTATTAACAGTGTCTGTATTTCTTTGAAGATCTGTTCATAAATTTTTGAATTATGCTGCTAACAAACACTATCACAAACATAAGTCAACCATATTAACGAACCAACCGATCGGCACCAAAATTTAATCATTTGTATCTTTTCACACTGCTAACAATTCCTGTAAGTTTTACAGAGATCAGTTCAAAACTTCTTGAGTTATAATGCTAACAAAGATTATGACAAACATGAGTTAAACATACAAACGAATCAACCAATCTGTGCCAAAATTTGTTCATTTATGTCTTTTAACATTACTAACAACTCCTGTAAGTTTCATAAGAATCCACTCACAACTTTTTGAATTATTTCACCAACAAGCATAAAATGAAAAACAGCGACAAACAAACAAATAATCAAACAAATAAACAAACAAATAAACAAACAGATTATCACAAAAATTTGGTCATTTACTCTTCGTAATATTCCTAACAACTCTTATAAATTTCGCAAAAATTCGTCTATAACATTTTGAGTTATGGCATTGAGAAAAATGAGCCAGATAAACAAACAAACAAACGGCTGGACGGATCTTCACCAAAAGTTTATCATCTGTTCCTTTTAACATACCACACATTCCCTGTAAAGTTTATCACAATCCGTCCGTAACTTTTTGAGTTATTTCGGTGAAAGACAGCAGGCTGGACAGTCGGACAAACACAAAACAGACAGACAGAAAACCCGACGAAAACATAACCTCCTTCGCGGAGGTAATAAGCAAAGTAACGGATGAATGAGAGATAACCCGTAAGTATCATGGTAGAAAAGTTTTGTTTCAAATTACTCTTCTCCTGGTGCAGAAGATCACGCTAGTTGGGCACGACTTGGGAGGACCCATAGGCGGCAGCGTGCTGATGCGACGGCCTCATCGATTCTCAAGAATATTTTTTATCAACACATGGCTACCGCAGGTACGTGTCATGCTGAACGGAAGGATCTGTGATCAAAATAAATAAGACATTTGAAAAATTTTATTGATCGACGGCTCAAAAAGTTGATGTCCTCACAGTGGCTGCTCCAGGGGGGGGGGGGGAGGAGGCTGAACCTCTATAATGAGCCTGGCCTCTCTACAATGGCCACTATACAGAACCCCACATTGTTGTGGTAAGTTTAGATTAGATTAGATAGGCGGCAGTAGACGAACCAAAAGCCCATTCCCAAAAAGACACCGGGACTTACACCCCGGTCCTCTATGAGCTAAGGTGCAATACTATAATGGCAAATTTTACTTATTAATTTTAGCAAATTAACACTTTGCCAGCAGTTTTCAGAACTACAATGGATTTCCGTAATTTAGGTCAGAGAGTCTAAGCACAAAAGAGTCTTTCTGATCTTAGCTTACGCGAGGTGGTTGAGTTATTGCGTTGTCCTCTCGCGACATGCGTTGTGCATCCACCAGTGTTTTCTCTACTTTAAACGTATCGATGTGCCGGACTGGATTTCCAGAGGCGGCCTCAGCAACATACATGCATCCCATAGCAACGTTAGCCTCTCCCCATTTTGCTCCAGCTCCCCCTCTCAGTGGTGCCAATTTCCTTGCACATCCATTACACCCTCAAAGCCAGAATATTTTACAGCATCGTATAAACGCAAGTAGCGAATTCGTCGGTGTCGTCCTCACAGGTTTGATAAGCTCGCAGACGAGTTTGTATCGTCAGCTCTGTAACCTCAGCTACAGAGCGACCTTAGAGAATTTTCGCTCCGACTTTAATTCTGTACTTTTTTCTAACAAGCGTCAAATGCTAGTTAGGGTAGGGTAATGAAACTTGAACGTACTTTCAAAGATAAATAAGCGAAAGGGGGCAAAAATTTGAGATATGTATGCAATGCAAAACATAATACATAAATAATACTGTGTTACTAAAATGTGGAATCAAATAGTGTACATACAGCACAAAAATAATCTTCTTGAGCAGATATTCCTAACTAATAATAATTTCATATATACCTGAGATGTACTGTACATCCGCCAAGAGCTTGTTATAAGTGTTGACTAGGTAGAATTTGGGCACACTGTTTGGCGTTGAGTCTTTTTGAGCTAGTTCATATTTTTTGGGTGTCTTGCATGACGCGAAATCTCAATTCTCGTCAAAAAATTTCAATGGAATTAAGGACTAGGATAACGTTTCAGAATGGTTACCTTCTGAAACGTTATTCAATACGTAGCTTAATATATTGCCAGCATCTTAGCACTGCCCTTCAAGTCGTTATATTGGAACCGCCGTCTTTATCCCTGTTCACAGTTCCGAGTATCCTTCAAGTTTTCGTCAAGGGTCTTCTTGCCGACTTAACTCCTCATAGCTCGCTCTGCGCAGTGGAGTTTACAGAACACGAGACGCAGGAAAGCAAGCCAATAACATGGCGGACCCTACCTCGATCATACTTCACTGCAATCGATGACTCGTTTGATAAGAAAATACAAAGCATTTCGTCCTTCAGTAAAACTTCCAAGAGAAAGTCGTCCGTTAATCGTTAATAATTTCCTCTCAAATGATTCCAAAGGTGGTCAGGGTGGCTGAAGTTAGCAACTTCCAGGAAAACTTGCGACTCATATATTGCGGAAGAAGTGGACGTCATTTTGAGGTACAGCGTCCAAGCACAGTTAACAAGTACGACAACCTAAAGAGGCACTGCTCAAAAATATTCATTTAAAAGTTGACTAAAGTTTACAGTGGAATATGTGGATGAATGTAACTTTTTTGAGATATTTTTTGTAGCCAGATGTAAGTAAGATTAGTTTGGCCACAATGATGACATGGACGCTGGGAGAAAACGTGGAGAATCTTGCTTCCCGTACAACACCATTATTTTGGTACATTGATTGCGTCAAATATTTTTATGAAATCTATACTAGCTTCCTAAATGCAACACTGATTGTTTTTATATCAGAGGGCATTTCTTTAAATTCCCATATGGCTTTGATTGCCTATTCACCAACTAGAATATGACATACGAAGAATGTTCCAGAATATTCTACAACATGGTGGACTTGAAAGTAACACAGAACAGTATAGAAGACATTTGAACTTAAATTGCATCGTGCAATTAGAGAGATAATACTACTAGCGCTCTAAAGCCTCAGATGTGCCCCAATCCGTTACTGCACCAGTTATATTAGCTCTCCATTTACGACCTGAAATTGTTTATGCAGCAACAAAGCACGTATTATACGGAAGATACATTGGTATTGGTACTTTTCGTTATGAATTCAACTTGATTCCATGTTTGCTAACAATGCCTGTGAATTCTTTATTGCTTTGTATACACATTTGAAAATTTGCTAGCATTTTCCCATAGTTTGCTTAGAAAGATATACAAGTTGCATTATCATAATTTAACTATTTTTTTAGGAGTAGTAAAAACAAGTAGCATTAACTTCGGGGCTTATACGAATACTTTTTACAGGCTCGTGTATCTTGTTGGACATTAAACATGATTAGAAGCTACACCGCAATCTACAACTAGAAATGTCCACAATTTTAATCTTCAACGTAGACTACCTGGTATCTTGGGTTCGTACTTATATGGAGGTAATAATGAATATAAAGTCGACAAATAATAAAATTTAACGTTTCAGGAATAATTCCCATCATCACAAATGAAATATATGTAACCTAACAGCTATAAATTGAACAATTCATTTTTTTTTATTTCAATAACAGGGGAGATTAGGCGTTATCGGGGGAAGTCTAAAATGCGACTGAACAAAGCTACTTGGAAGGGCCGGATGTCGGCGCCTGTACAGTGTACGGTCCGCGAATGTGGTACTAACTGTGGACAGTGTGAAGCGGTACAGCTGAGGTCATAATGTTAAGGCTGGGTCTTGTAATAACTTTCAGTAACGATATTTTATTCCACAGGGTGACGTGTATTCCTCCCTGTCAAGGTTCATTGCCCACCTCCCCTACCTGGCCTTCCGTACGCTTGTTAGAGCGCTTGGTCTCTTCCAGCCCGTGGCCGCCCTCTTTTTGATCGAATCTTCAGCCACACTTGCTGAAGTGAAGCATGGATACAAAGCACCTTTCCCAAACTATTCCTATGAGGTTTGTTGTATTTAGAACTCGCCTTATTATCTCTATGGTTACCGTCGTTTTTACGGCGTATATGTCATCGATCGCATGTTGTAGTGTATAGTTGTAGTATTGTGAAGATTCTCATAGTTACTGTATTATGGAACCACGGCGTGTCGCTGACATGTATGTAGAGTAAGAACATCTAATTATTTGCCTCCAAAGAATATAGTTAACCATTTTGAAGGTCGGTTAATTGGTTAATCTTTTACATCTCGCTCAAACTTTAAACCGTTCGAATGCGCGTGTCTGTTTTTGTTTAGACAACAGAAAAACGCTCAGCTTCCTAAAATCTAATTTTGGCCATATTTGAGGAAATATCCGAAACTTTAGTGGCGACCCTTGTTAGACGAACGGAGTGACGAGTAATGTTTTACAAATCTCTTAGCGAACCCACAGTTGTGTTCGACCGGTCGCGAAGGAACATGCGGCTGTTTTGAAGTACTAGTGCAGGCCGGGTCTATCTCGTGAGATGGTTTTAGTGGTAATCGCTGACTGGAAGGCTATGCTGTCCCACCGTTTCGAAAGCGAACACCGACAGATTAAGTGAGGAGTGCATCATGTGCATGGCGTTTGTTTTCCAGGCAGCTTTACTCTTCTTGAACTTAATTGGACAAGCCGAGGCATAGCATGGTGGAGTACATACACAGTATTCAGAGTTGCTCTGTGTTATATTCTGCTTGAACTTTTACCAGACCATGAACTTTATATGAAGCACTTGTATTGAGAGCAGCAGTATGCATACAGTCATTTTACAGAAGCCTGATGTAAGGTTCTGTCTCACAGATGCGGAGCTAGAATGTGGATCGTCTCTGAACAGCTGTCCGCGCCATCTGTCGGTTTAACACACTTGTTCCATGTCGGACGTTCCATTGACTGCCGTACTCTCAAAGCCATATTTCTTTTTGTAACGAGAGACGGCATGTATTAGCAAAACTGAAAAACAGTCAGTACAGCACGTTATGAGTTATTATACCCATTTCAAGAGCCTTGCTTTCAGGCAGAGATAGAGCACTGCAGCAGTGGTGGACATCTCTGCTCATATGCGGCCCTCTCAGAGGAGTAAACAAACCTGATGTCACAGTCGTCCGGCCTTTTATTGCGAGGGTCGTTTCTAGTTTTTAATTTAAAAAGTTGAAGAGCTACAAAGATGGAAGCTGCACCATTAGAACGAGCTATCTTTTGTGTTAAATACTGTATTTAATTTTCCATGTAGTCACACCGTCAATAACTGCAACAAACAAAGCGGTGAAATTTTCAGGTCATGAGTTCATCAGTTCAGTCATAATAACAATGCAGTTTGTAATCCCATCGGGCGGAATGATAAACTTTTGGAACGACCTTCGTACTGTTGTCACTGGGTCACCAGTGGGGGGCTACAGCTCATTTCCGTAGACTACCTATTCAGGATCGAAATAAATAATAAATTTGACAGTTAGTGTCACGGTCACGCGACGTGCTCGGTGGTGCGGCAGTTTTACAAGAATACAAGGAAGAACTGCATTCAAAAGGGACGGGAAAGTGTCTAATGCTTGTGTGAATATTGTGGGCAGAGAAAAGCTCTCATCAGGTAAGCACAGTATCTGAAATTACTAAGAAGTGACTGGTTTATCTCCTCGTGTTGCCTATTTGCAGAGAAATTTATCTGTATCTCTGAAAATAAATCTTAATTTCTGAAACCAAGCGTTCAGTTAGTCTCCCATAGTACCAGTAACCCAAAGAAAATCAACGTATAAAGAAAAGCATGATGCCAAATTCTATCACTATTATTTCTCGTGCTGCACTTTCATGATTTTCTTAGTGCCAGATACGTTTGCACAAATTAAGTGACACATGAGATAATGAAAATATAAAAATACTACAGATTTTATGCACACTGGGGGGAGCTTTAATTTGTCAGATCGCAAAACTACCCAGCATTTTTGCCGCTTAATTTTTACGCCTGGCAAAATATAGCATCTAGTGATGTGTACCAGGCCATGTATGGTAATGTTGTTTCGCCTTGTTATGAAGTCACATGCAAATTCTATTATAAAAGCTTTAAATAGGTGGCATCAGGGAAAATTTCTATAGATGCATAGACATGAAAGACAAAAGTGTAACAGACTAGCCAAATAACTGCCAACCGTTTCTCTTAACTTCGTCTAGAAGTTGAGACTCTTCGAGCCAAAATTTCCGGGCAAGCTTAGTTGGTTAGGGTGCATTCGATTGAGTCCTCACAGTCGATCTAAGTCAAGTCCACTCGACGTGACCAGTCCGGAGCTGCAGACAAGAACTTTGGCTTGCAATTGCGTTGCAGGAGTTAGATTACGTTGAGCCGATCGAAACCCCGCGTTACTGAGTAAAATTGAGTTCATGGAGGTCTCACAGGTTATTGATTCACATTCAACGACTTCATCTCGAATCAGTGGGTAGAAGCCAGCACACCAGTCTGGAGTATCTGACGAGTCAAGTCTAGTGGCCTTGGCTTAGACCGAATTTGTCGGTCCACTGAAACGTGTCCTTAATTTACAACAGGGTCAAAGTAAATTCTAAAGCAAATTCTAAAGCGCTTTTTATAATTGTATCAATGATGATGGCACAGAGCACGCGGTTACCAGGCGCTCAAGTGCTGTACAGGATATAATGGTCGCTGACATATGGAGCAAATCAGAAAGGAAAACCAGCAGTGCTGTTCTTATGAATTTCGCTCTGACGGAGCTAATATACTGACAAGTGCAGTTGCAATGTGACCAATTTCCCGCGAGGATATAGCAAAGAGATCTAAACAGTGACAATCTGCGTGGAAGTCACGGAGTTATTAAAAACAGTGAAGACTTGTATCCGCTGCCACATATATTCAAGACGCTAAATCTCTATTATTAAGCTTTCCAGATCATGCCCAAAATTCGGCAGTTAATATATAAATATATGTCGGCAAGTACGTCCTTTCAATCATTTAGGCTATTCCAAGTATACTTGCTCCTCAATTGTAAGATATTCATGTTACAATATGCTCCGCACTCTGCATAATTCATAGCTGCATACCTATAGATAATTAAGTCGACTTTTTAAAATATAAATCGATTTATCAATTAATAAAAGATATTGCATCAATCTGTACCTCACATTAGGAGAGAAAACATTACGTTAGGCTGCTACTTACTCAGTTTTATCGATAAAGGAAATGTTGATTCACAAATCTTTGTACTGCAGCCCAACTATTGAGTTAAATATTGATCAACATAGTAACTTGACTCGGTATAGTGATAACTTACTGTCTTTGAAGCATACAAAATGGTGTTTCTTTGTTACTATAAGTACTAGCTTAATGCGACAACAGCAACTTCTTTCATTTTAATACCTATAGGCTTTTGGATGGAACTGAAAATAATCTTTTACAGGAAGACTTTAATTTGGCGGTATTATGTTATATTATTAGTATGCGTAACACGTAAAAATATCATTAGGGGTCTATGCACTGGCATATAAATAAGCAAGATTTTGGTGCCATAAGGTTGACAGTTTGAATCTCAGCATTTCCATGCGGTTTAAATCAGAAATATCGCATACTAAAAATGTTATTGGTTTGTTTATCTGTCTGTCTGTCTGTCTCTTTTTCTGTCTGTTTTTGTCACCAAAATAATTCAAAGTTATGGACTGATCTTTACGAAATTTACAAGGATTGTTAGGCTGTTAGGCGGAGCACATGATGATTAACTGCCGGTGAAGATGCGTTCAACCGTTTATTTTTTTGTCTGCCTCTTTTATCTTGCTACCATAACTTAAAAGTTATGGACGGATTTTCACGAAATTTAATTTGCACGAATGTAAGGTATGTTACGAAGAGCAAATGACCAATTTTTTTATGATGATCTCTTTGTTTGTTTCTTTGCCTCTATGTTTGATTTTTTGTTTCTCAGTAACATAACTCAAAAAGTTATTTACGGATCTCTATGAAATTTTCAGTAATTGTTAAAAATTTTAAATAACACAAACTACCCAATTTTTAATGAAGATCAGTTGGTCCGTTTGTGTATTTGCCTGATATATTAGTCAGCAACACAACTCAGAAAGTTATGAATGGGTCTTCATAAAATTTGCAGGAATAGCTAGAAATGTTAAAAAGTATATATAAATGATTAAATTGTGTTGATGCTCGGTCCGGCCGTTTTTGTGTTTGACTAACGTTTGTTTTAGTGTTTGTCACAACATAACACAAAAAGAAATGGATTGATCTTCAAGAAAATTGGGGAAACTGTTTTTACTGTCGAGAGCCACATTAATAATGCTTTGCTTGGAGGAAGTATGCGCCCTCACAATGCTCTAGTATTACCAATGCAATCGGAAAAGCCTGCACTACTTGAGTCCTCCCTGAGACCCACAGCAATCAGCACAGCACTATCTCCCACAACAACAGACCAACTGACATTCAGCTCCGGAGAAGCCCAGTGCGGACACACACCATTGTTGCTCATACAGCATTCGCTTTCGCTTCACTTTTGCATGACTGTAAAAATTAGCTGACTCTGATTTCATGTTGTTTATGACGCAGACACGACGTATTGACGGTATTGAGCACACACTGCGGAAATGCTACTGAAAATGCTGAGTTTATTGTTATGTTTTTTTACGAAATGAATTAAAAGATGTTGATGCAATTTTAATCGCAGTTGTCTTGTATTTATTATCTGTTAAATGAAGTGTGTCATATAACTCATAGAGTAATAGAGGGTTTCTCATAAACAAATCACAATTAAAACCGTACGACCTTACTCACAGAGAAATTCTGCAACGGTAAGTTTATAATCACCTTCAAAGGGGTAAACCTAAACAACAGTTTGAGTAAAGTTACCTTTTCAAAAGTAAATACAAACTCATAGCAACAGAAATTTTTCTGCTTGTACTTTGTATGTTAGTCGTAGCTATGAACTCTACAGTTATCAATGAATAAGTGAGAATGCCTTCTAGGTATTAGTGTTATTCAACCCTAAGATTTCAAGCCGATATATATGGCTCGTGTTCAAGGAAACGAAATTTTTTCAGTTAGTGTATTAAAGCTTCCTTCTTCTAAAAGATGAGCCGTAGACCTATGTAATTGCTCGTAAGCTAGGGATCCAATAAACCTGAAACCCAAAAGGCATCCTCAATTATACCAGCGAGTCCACTAATCTACGAAGTACACAAAAAAAGAAAAAAATCCACACTGTAGTTGCAGGTACTCGCATTTTCATGTTTCATTTACGTACCCTGTTTCTGCACAGACTGGTGTGGCGCGGTGGCCGCTGATGATACCGCTACATCCCACTGAAGACATGGCGATAGAAATGCAAGCTGTTGCTAGGTATTTGCAGGTGAGCATTTCACTGCACCTTGCGAGCGTAACTCAGCAGTAAGTTTATGAGTCAACTTGTGAAGTCTGCAGGCAGTAAAATAGACGAAGAATTTGCAGTACCACCACTTCATTATTATGCTTGTAGTCATGATTCTTCGTATGGAGAATTCACTGCTCTTGGCAGTGTCAGAGATGACTTCAAGGAAACAAACAGGTCAGTGGGACCATTGGTAGTTTGGTATGAGTCGCCATCTTTTTTCTCCAGCTGCCAAAAATGTAGCGAAAATAACTTATATCTCCAAATTTCAAATCTGCCAGCAACCGTCGTCACTAAATAAATGTTATGAGCTTTAGCCGTATCTAATTACTGCTAGACTGGTGGCAGTGTACTGCAGATATACCGGTAATTGTTTTATGTGTAACAAAAAATGGACAGATGAATGGATGAAAATAATCTAAGTCGTCATGAATTATTATCACCCGCGAACACAGTGAGAGAGGTGATAATGTTTACTTTGAAGATTCAAATATATATATTCGTACATCGATACACGTTTCGTTAAAACGACGTTCACTCCGGAGCTTAGAAAGCTTTACGGCTGATGCCCCCATATAGTTATATTTGTCTGACCAATCAATATGTGGTGGTCGAAGGAGTTGAGCTATGTTCATGATTTTTTGCAGGGAGTCTGGTGGGCTGTCGTTGATGTCACCCTTGCAAAAAAAAAAAAAAAGGATTAGCTAGCCATTAAAAATGACGGCGGTGAAATCTGCTTTCCTCCCAGAAACAGGTAAAAGGTCAAATTTCATTAAAACTTAACGTTTCGGGAATTTAATTCCCATCATCAAAAATTATCAACTACAAAGGATGCATAAAAAGAATTTTATTTTAGATGAACTTAGTTCGGACATGCGTTGACAGGGGGACCTAAAAGGCCAATGACCATAGTGCACTATGGGGGTCCTTATATGAGCGTCGGACGGTATGGGAAGCGGACGGAAACGAGCAAGTACAGTCGGAGGAAAAAGCGTCAGTCATGGATCATGGCGAGTGGTACGGCGGTAGTCATTATATCAAGACTAGGTTTTGTTTTATGGATATATAGTGATTCTAGAGTTGTGAATTCTACTGGATTGGAAAAGGTTATGCTAGAGAAGTCTTTCCTGCTAATTGGATGGTTGTTTTGTTCTGCATGAAGCAGTTAAGCTATGCTCATGAGTTTTTTGCATGGAGTCTGGTGGGCTGTCTTCGATGCGACCCATGCCAGAAAACTAGGATTAGCTCACTATAAAAAATGACGATGATGAAATTTGCTCCCATCGCGGGCGATGGTCTTACGCCACGAGGTGTTCTAGTTCTATTCATGCGACCATTTGTAATTTAGCTTGAAGCATTTGTATAGACGGTATAGACCGTACTTACACCCAGTCTATTTTGTCATTCAAACATTAAGTCACGATGCATGTATTGACTCTAGCTACATCGACCTATTCAAAGACTAACGTTATTTCTCTGTCATATTAAATTGACAACACGAGCAAATAGTTGAAATGGCCTGTTGAAGTGGACTAATGGGTTATTATATCATCTGCTACTTGCAGTTGAAGATTGAGTTGGCAGGCGCATAGTTTCTCCGTATCTTTTCTGTAAGTATTTTTCAGCCGTATTGACCATGAGCGATAAGGATAAAGTGTTGCTGCAGCTAATTCATTGCTCCCATTTTTAATATCCGTGTTCAGTCATGCACCCATATAAACATGCACGCATATAATTATATAAATATATACAGTATTTGTCAAAGTACTAGGACAAGACCCTTTTTTATTTATATCATATGTACACTGAGAAAAATTTGGATGCGCATCAGGCGTTTCACAGAGAAAAATTTGAATGCACATAGGTGTTGCATGCTTAGTTTACGTGTTATCGCAACAGACACTGCATTCAGAACAAGTTATTTTTACAAAAAGAAAGGGAAAAACATCGTAGTTTTGTTACACGTACGAATCGAAACATGGCTTTGTACTTCCACGCAGCTCGCTATTGTAATTTAAAGTTGCGTCTCTTCAGTAACATAAATTTGACCGGTTCTGATGCATCTTGGTTCATCATCGACTGTGTCCCAAAACCGAAACTTAAGCGTGCTATCAATGTATCACGTGCATCATGATACCCTTATCTGATTGGTAAATACAGTTGCGTGTTGGCAACTTGAATGTGCAAATATGAACTGAAGTAGCATCAGAAACCAATGTATATCGTTTCTTGTATTTTGCACCAAAATAAACAGTTTTGCCCGTTTTCCTTGAAATTGGCGTCTGCACTAAAAGTAAAGACATTCATTAACCGTGAAATTTCCACGGATCTCGATAGTGTTGTTGGGAGCCCAGAAACCCGACAAGGTTGTGTGATGTATGGCGTGATCAAAGGAACAAATAAAATCGTTCTTCGTAGAAGTAAAATAACATCTTCCATTAACAGGGAACATTGTCGCCTCGAATTAGGTAGCAGCTTGACACGATTGGCCCAATAGCAAGCTCGGCCAGACAAGATTACAGAAACTCTCCGGCGCAAGAAGAAATGCCTGCATAAACATAAAGTTCTAATGCATTTTTGATCTTACAAACTATCAGTATTTCACGTATGCTTCAATACGATTTAGCTGTAACAATACTCTAGTATTAAGTAACTATATAGAAAAACTGAATTGTAAATAAAACACAACCACATTAATGAATAAAGAAGATCAAATCTATTGATATCAGTGCTGCACCATACACACCTTTGCTGGGGGCATCAGAAGCAGAATGAGTTTAGCAAGGTGTGCTGGTCAGACCTAAACTGCGTAACAGAAGACATATACCTGGTACAAATATGACCAATACGTGTTCGCAGTAAATCCTCAAGTGTATTTTAAGCTTCTGTACTTATTTCTTTCAAAATTTAGATTTTTTGGAAAGATTTCAGAAAAATCGGCATGTCCTAATACTTTTGACGAGTACTCTATAAGGCTACACAGTTTTGTAAACCCATCTTACGAAGAGCTTCAATTACTGATCGAAAGATATGAGCAAGGAGGTTAACTTCTAATGGGAGGAGAAAGCCTTAGCTCTCTCCGGGCGAGTACACACATGGCTGTGTCACGTGACCGGAGCTGGCGTTTGGAGTCCCTGAAGTGGCTAAACTGCTCTCATGCAGTTAGCCGAACGCCATGGTCAGAATGTATTAAAAAAATAATTAAGGAAATTACAAGCAGGCAGTTCTTTAATATTTTTGCTACAAAATCGTGTCTGAAGATTGATATCACAGTGCTCACACTGTTACTTCCAACATCAATTGGAATGCAAGATACAAGTTTCATTTACATGCCTCCATCCGCTCTAAGTTTCGTCGATGGTTAATGGCTATAAATAATAAAACTATGAACTCAGGACTCCTTTCTATACGGGCTGTGTAAGGCAACGCCACTGTCTGATAGTCCGATCGGAAACGCCGCTCAGCCAGTTCAAGGGAAAGTTTACCCGATAACTCGAAACGCTCCCGTATGGCAAATAGAGAGGGTGCGCTCCTCCCATTAGAAACTACTTGGATATGAACGCGGGGTATGTTCGATGCTTCTAATAACGTACCAGAAATAATATTTCAAGGCGAAAAAAACAGTCCAACCTTATGATAACCCTTATATAATAAAACGCTGGAGTATTTATTTATTTACTAGTAGGACCCGTAGAATTCCACGGTTGAAGAAAGACTGTATTTCACAAAATGAACCAACCCACGCTACACTATTGCAATTTACCTCAGTTTAACCTAATGCAGCTTTTATAACGTAGCCCACCCCGTCTGAGTATACGTCCGTCGCTCATTCCAACTCAACAATGTCTGTCTACCCAAGCCTAATTAAGTCGTATAAGCTAACGAAACCGGTGGGAATTCACCGATTAGTTAATGCTTCCACTTTATAAGATGTAGCAATCTAAGCAATAAGCTACTATAACGCACCCCTAACCTAACACAGCTCGTCTAACCTAACCTACCACATCAATAACCCCAGTCACTTA
>LQNS02278174.1:31381005-31397952 GCA_001587735.2 Parhyale hawaiensis | reverse complement strand
TTCTAAACTACTTACCCTATTGAATGCCACAGCTTTTCCTTTCATTTAGAATCGTTTTCCTATTGTTAATTTCTTATCATTTGGTATTTGCACTACTGAGAAAGTATTTTGCAGGCATACTCTCCCTGAAATAAAATGACTTATGCAACATAGTGTAGTCACTTACACTTGAATGAAATTTGGTTGCAAGGAAAATACGTTCAGACACCCACTTCTGGCCATGAAGCGAGGAGACGTGTAAATGAAAAGTTTGCTACACTGAGCAGAAGGAGGCAGGTGCGGCTATAAAGTTAGATATTGCCAACTTAAAGTCGAAAAACGTACGTCATTTGTTGAAAAAGGCAGAATGTCAACATTGACAGTTCCTTGTATGGACGGCAAGCTTGAGGCCCTCACAGACTACGAGGGAGCAGGATAGATATTGGCACTAACTGCCCGAAGAACGAATTATTGTAATTATGTTCTGTTGGTAAACTTTCAACGAATACGAAATACGCTTTGTGTTATGTTCACTGCTATCAATTATAATTTTCAAGCTCAACTCAAGTAGTGGGCAGTACTTTTTGAGGGTTACTTCAGGTTCCGCGTACTTCCGGTTTTTCAGGATTCTCCCACTTCCGGTACGCCCCCACCCCCCCTCTGACCCTGCTACACCGGTAGTGGATTGGCCATTCTAAACAGGAAAATCACGCGCTTGGGGGCCGTCCCTCTAAAAATACTATTTAATCGCATTACCCACTGCTAACTCAACAGATCGGTACTTTAGGAACAACAGACTACACAGAATGTGCTGTAGTTCTTACCTTCTGAAGCAATTTTGACCTACAGTACGTTATAACTTTCACTCATTAGTCGCAACCATAAGTTCAAAGGAGGTTTTCTGCTAGATGACCGCACACACATATGCGTGGATGCAGCTTGCCTGACTATTGAACTATGCACTTGCTTTCAACAAAGTTTTATCACCTGATAGTCTTGTGTATAGTACGATGTTTAGCCACTCTAACTAATTCATCATCAAGTTTTTTCTTCACTCTACTGGAAGATCATCTCATCTAAGATAATAAAAATTTCTGAGAGAAGTGCTCAACTGCCATCTGACAGTTCTAGTCCGAACATTCATCATGCATGAAGTCCACGAGGATATCAGCCAGCAGGGGCCCCTGGTCCTCCTGCACGAAATGTCCAGCGTTGGGTACAGTCACTCGGCAGGAACCCGGCAGCACCGCCTCCAGCAGGTCCCTGCCCGCCACAGTGATCAGCTCCCTGCTGCTGTAGCCCACCAATGAGGGGCCTCTCCAGTGGCCCTGAAGAGAGAATATGGCTAGTTATGGTCAATGTTTTATTTACGTATACCGAGGCAATATACCAAACTATGTTACTATGTATATGGCATGCGCTGAAATACCCTACTTAACGCATTTCTATTTACAAGGATAAGTTTCAAGAAGGTAACAAAGGAGCAACAAATTAAGTGGATGGAATGATATGCAGCGCGCGAAGCATGAGGGAAAAATATATAAGGGGCGAAAAAGGAAGTTAGTTCAGCGTGCATGGTGTTATGACCACTGAAAATTTTACATGAAAGAAAAAGAAACTATGTAACCAGTGAAGGACAACGGTATTTTCATTGTTGATGTAACTTTTGTGGCCACAAAAACCGATACTGTGCAACGTGTGCAACAGCAGCAATAGCTGACGTTATGGAGAAGGGCTGCTTTGATGGTCTCGAAAGAGAAAGCGGCAAGGAAAAGAAAAATTCTACTACTTAAAATTGCGTTTCCAAAGTACTGCATTCTGTAATAAGGAATGATACGCATTACAAAAAATGGACATATTTTCCAGCTGGTTTTTTTTTCCTATAACGAAGCAGCTTTCCTTAAGAGTGAAAGATATAGATGTATCTTATACCAGTCTATATCCAGGATACGAGTATGTTGTGGATGCTTGATGCTTGATTACCTGCGTAAAAGAATTGCTTTGATGCATGTCACCGAAAGGAAGAAAGGAATATGCTGCTTATCCAGGTAGCAATCATGCATTATATTAATACTAGTGGACCCATGCGTGAAAATCCTCACGCAATAATCGATATGTTTACCTAATACCTATAGGCCGGGTGCGGAATGTTCTCTGACTTTCTTCTTCATTTTCTTCACCGATCTTTTTTCGGGCTCTCATCCTTAGGTCTTCTATATTGATAGAAAGAAGTAGAAGCTTAAATAAAACACTTCAATAAATTTGAATGCAACTCCAGTCAGGTCCGCTTATGTACAATGCCAGCGCTCGTTAGCAATGATACCGTTGATACCGTCTAAGTAACTCAAATATCTGCTTCATTTGATGTGTTGAAATTTTGGCCTGTGAAGAGAAAACGGCCGACGGACTCGCGGACGACCTAAGATGCGATGGAGCGACAGAGTGTGAAAAGAAGTCAGGGAGAAGCAGCTGCAGGACGCTTGTGTGGTTGATCAGGCGCTGTAGAGGAGAATTGCGAGGAACTTCGACCCCCTATGAAAATGGGAACGAAATCAGAGAAAAAAGAAGAGAAAGCTGCTCCGTCATGTAAGAAAGACGGTAAGCTTGAAGAAATAATTGTCTACTACCCGTGAAAAATCGTCACCTCCAGACCCCTTCGTTGACCATCTGCCGAATCTACACGTCGAAACCTGAAAGAAAAAAGTTATAAAAGCGGACTTCAGAGACTGCAAATATCTTTACTTCGATTTCAAGAAGTGTTTCAAGCCAAAAGTGCCTTCAGATAAAGGGCTAAAGAACTTTTCGCCATCTTCTTCAACCAGGCTTATTTTTCGCCTATCCTTAAGAGCGGGCATGAAATAAATAAATAAATACTCAAAGCGTTTTATTATATAAAGGTTATTATAAGGTTGGAATGTTTTTTTCGCGTTAAAATATTAATTCTGGTACGTTATTAGAAGCATCGAACATGGGCCTCGTTCATATCCAAGGAGGTTCTAATGGGAGGAGCGCACCCTCTCTATTTACCCTACGGGAGCGTTTCGAGTTATCGTGTAAACTTTCCCTTGAACTGGCTGAGCGGCATTTCCTATCGGACTATCAGACAGTGGCGTTGCCTTATGTAGCCCGTATAGAAAGGAGTCCTGAGTTCATAGTTTTATTATTATTAGCCATTAACCATCGACGAAACTTAGAGCGGATGGAGGTATGTAAATGAAACTTGTATCTTGCATTCCTCTTGATGATGAAAGTAACAGAATGAGCACTGTGATATCAATCTTCAGACACGATTTTGTTGCAAAAATATTAAAGAACTGCCAGCCTGTAATTTGCTTAATTAATACGTTCTGACCATGGCGTTCGGCTCACTGCATGAGAGCAGTTCAGGGACTCCAAATGCCAGCTCCGGTCACGTGACAGCCATGTGTGTACTCTCCTCCCATTACAACCTCCTTGCTCATATCTTTTGATCATTAATTGAAGCTGTTAGTAAGATGGGGTTACAAAAATGTGTAGCTTCATAGAGTACTCGTCAAAAGTATTAGGACACGCCGGTTTTTCTGAAATCTTTCCAAACATTCTAAATTTTGAAACAAACAAATACAGAAGCTTAAAATACACTGGAGGATTTACTGCGAACACGTACTGGTCATATTTGTACCAGGTACATGTCTTCCGTTCGGCAGTATAGGTCTGACCTGCACACCTTGCTAAACACATTCCGCTTCTGTTGCTCCCAGCAAAGGTGTGTATGGTGCAGCGCTGATATAAATAGATTTGATTTTCTTTATTCATTAACGTGGCTGTGCATTATAATTCACTTTTTCTATAAAGTTACTTAATACTGGAATATTGTTACAGCTAAATCGTATTGAAGTATACGTTAAATACGGATAGTTCGTAAAATCAAAAATGCATTAGAACTTTATATCTATGTAGGCATTTCTTCTTGTGCCGGAGAGTTTTTGTAATCTTGTCTGGCCAAGCTTGATATTGGGTCAATCGTGTCAAGTTGCTACCTGATTAGAGGCGACAATGTTCCCTGATAAGTGAAGATGTTATTCGATTTCTACGAAGAACGACTTTATTTGTTCCCTTGATCACGCCGTACATCACACAACCTTGTTGGGTTTCTGGGCTCCCAACAACACTATCGAGATCCGTGGAAATTTCACTGTTAATGAATGCCTTTACTTTTTGTGCAGACGTTAATTACAAGGAAAACGGGCAAAACTGTTTATTTTGGTACAAAATACAAAAAACGATATACAGTAAATTCTGATACTACTTCAGTTCATATTTGCACATTCAAGTTCCCAACTCGCAACTGTATTTACCAATCAGATAAGGGTATCACGATGCACGTGATACATTGATAGCTCGCTTTAGTTTCGGTTTTGGGACAAGGTCGATGATGAACCACGATGCATCAGAACCGGCAAAATTTATGTTACTGAAGAGACGTAACTTTAAATTACAATAGCGAGCTGCGTGGAAGTACAAAGCCATGTTTCGATTCGTACGTGTAACAAAACTACGATGTTTTTCACTTTCTTTTTGTCAAAATAACTTGTTCTGAATGCAGTGTCTGTTGCGATAACAAGTTAACTAAGCATGCAACACCTATGTGCATCCCAATTTTTCTCTGTGAAACACCTAATGCGCATCCAAATTTATCTCAGTGGACATATGATATAAATAAAAAGGGTCTTGTCCTAGTACTTTGACAAATACTGTATATATTTATATATATGCGTGCATGTTTATATGGGTGTATGACTGAAAACGGCTATTAAAAATGGTAGCAATGAATTAGCTTCAGCAACACTTTATCCTTATCGCTCATGGTCAATATGGCTGAAAAGTACTTACAGAAAAGATACGGAGAAACTATGCGCCTGCCAACTCAATTTTCAACTGCAAATAGCAGAAGATATGATAACCCATTAGTCCACTTCAACAGGCCATTTCAACTATTTGCTCGTGTTGTCAATTTAATATGACAGAGAAATAACGTTAGTCTTTGAATGGGCCGATGTAGCTAGAGTCAATACATGCATCGTGACTTAATGTTTGAATGAAAAAAAAGACTGGGTATAAGTACGGTCTATACCGTCTATACAAATGCTTCAAGCTAAATTGCAAATGGTCGCATGAATAGAACTAGAACGACTCGTGACGTAAGACCATCGCCCGCGGTGGGAGCAAATTTCATCACCGTCATTTTTTATGGTGAGCTAATCCTAGTTTTCTGGCATGGGTCACATCGAGGACAGCCCACCAGACTCCCTGCAAAAAATCATGAGCATAGCTTTACTGCTTCTTGCAGAGCAAAACAACCATCCAATTAGCAGGAAAGACTTCTCTAGCATAACCTTTTCCAATCCAATAGAATTCATAACTCTAGAATCACTATATATCCATAAAACAAAACCTAGCCTTAATATAATGACTACAGCCGTACCACTCGCCACGATCCAAGACTGACGCTTTTTCCTCCGACTGTACTTGCTCGTTTCCGTCCGCTTCCCATACGGCCCGACGCTTATAGAAGGACCCCCAGGTCATCTGCCTTTTAGGTCCCCCTGTCAACGCATGTCCGAACTTAGTTCATCTAAAATAAAATTCTTTTTATGCATCCTTTGTAGTTGATAATTTCTGATGATGGGAATTAAATTCCTGAAACTTTAAGTTTTAATGAAATTTGACCTTTTACCTGTTTCTGGGAGGAAAAAGCAGATTTCACCGCCGTCATTTTTAATGGCTATCTAATCCTTTTTTTTNTTTTTTTTTTTTTTTTTTTTTTTGCAAGGGTGACATCAACGACAGCCCATCAGACTCCCCGCAAAAAATCATGAACATAGCTCAACTCTTTCGACCACCATATATTGAGTGGACAGACAAATATATATACAAATATTAGTATATGGGGCAGCAGCCGTAAAGCTTTCTAAGCTCCGGAGTGAACGTCGTTTTAATGAAACGTGTATCGATAGACGAATATATATACTTAAATCTTCAAAGTAAACATTATCACCTCTCTCACTGTGTTCGCGGGTGATAATAATTCATGATGGCTTGGATTATGTTCTTCCATTCATCTGTCCATTTTTTGTTACACATAAAACAATTATCAGTGTATCTGCAGTACACTGCGACAAGTCTAGCAGTAATTAGATACGGCTAAAGCTCATAACATTTATTTAGTGACGACTGTTGCTGGCAGATTTGAAATTTGGAAATATAAATTATTTTCGCTACATTTTTGGCAGCTGAAGAAAAAAGATGGCGACTCATACCAAACTACCAATGGTCCCACTGACTGGTTTGTTTCCTTGAAGTCATCTCTGACACTGCCAAGAGCAGTGAATTCTCCATACGAAAAATCATGACAAAAAGCGTAATAATAAAGGGGTGGTACAGCAAATTCTTCGTCTATTTTACTGCCTGCAGACTTCACAAGTTGACTCATAAACTTACTGCTGAGTTTTGCTCGCAAGGTGCAGTGAAATGCTCACCTGCAAATACCTAGCAATGGCTTGCATTTCTATCGCCATGTCTTCACTGGGGTGTAGCGGTATCATCAGCGGCCACCGAGCCACACCAGTCTGCGCAGAAACAGGGTACGTAAATGAAACATGAAAATGCGAGTACCTGCAACTACACTGTAGATTTTTTATGTACTTCATAGATTAGTGGACTCTCAGGTATAAGTGAGAATGCCTTTTGGGTTTCAGTTTAATAGGATCCCTAGCTTACGAGCCATTACATGGGTCTATGGCTCATCTTTCAGGAGAAGGAAGCTTTAATACGCAAAGTGAAAAAAAAATTCGTTTCCCTGAACAAGAGCCTGAATAACGGCTTAAAATCTTAGGGTTGAATGACACTAATACGTAGAAGGCCTTCTCACTTATTTATTGATATCTAGAGAGTGCATAGCTACTATTAGCATACAAAGTACACGCAGAAAAATTTCTGTTCCAATGAGTTTATATTTACCTCGGAAAAGGTAACTTCACTCAAACTCTTGTTTAGGTTTACCCCTTTGAAACTTACCGTCACAGAATTTCTCTGTGTGTAAGGTCGTACGGTTTTAATTGTGATTTGTCTATGAGACACACTCTATAACTCTATGAGCTAGCTGACACACTGCCTTTAACAGATAATAAATACAAGAGAACTTCCAATAATATTGCATCAACATCTCTTAATTCATTTCGTAAAAAAAAAACAATACCAATAAACTCAACATTTTCAGCAGCATTTCCGCAGTGTGTGCTCATTACGTCGTGTCTACGTCATGAACAACACAAAATCAGAGTGAGCTACTAGCTTCTTACAGTCCTGCAAAAGTGAAGCGAAAGCGAATGCTGTATGAGTAACGATGATGTGTGTCCGCACTGGGCTTCTCCGGTGCTCTATGTCAGTTGGTCTGTTGTTGTGGAAGGTTGTGCTGTGCTGATGACTGTGGGTCTTAGCGAGGACTCAAGTAGTGCTAGCTTTTCCGATTACACTGATAATACTAGAGCATTGTGAGAGCGCATACCTCCTCCAAGCAAGGTATTATTTATGTGTCTCTTGACAATAAAAATCAGTTTCCCCAATTTTCTTGAAAATCAGTCCATTTCTTTTTGAGTTACGTTGTGACAAACACTAACACAAACGTTAGTCAAGCACAAAAACGGCCGGACTCAGCATCAACACAATTTAATCATTTATGTATACTTATAACATTTCTAGCCATTCCTGCAATTTTTATGCATAACTTTCTGAGTTGTGTAACTGACTAATATATTAGGCAAATACACAAACGGACGAACCGATCTTCAATAAAACTGGGTAGTTTGTGTTACCTAAATTTTCTAACAATTACTATAAATTTCTTAGAGATCCGTAAATAACTTTTTGAGTTATATTACAGAGAAACAAAAAATCAAACATAGAGGCAAAGAAACAAACAAAGAGATTATCAGAAAAAATTGGTCATTTGCTCTTCGAAACATACCTCACATTCGTGCAAATTAAATTTCGTGAAAATCCGTCCATAACTTTTAAGTTATGGTACCAAGATAAAAGAGGTAGACAAACGAATAAACGGTTAAACTCATATTCACCAAAACTTAATCATCATGTGTTCCGCCTAACAGCCTAACAATCCTTGTAAATTTCGTAAACATCCGTCCATCACTTGAGTTATTTTGGCGACAAAAAACAGACAGACAAACACACAGACAGACAGATAAACAAACCAATAACATTTTTAGTATGCGATATTTCTGATTTAAACCGCATACAAATGATGAGATTCAATCTGTCAACCTTATGGCACCAAAATCTTGCTTATTTATATGCCAGTGCATAGACCCCTAATGATATTTTTAACTGTTATGCATACTAAAAAAATAACATAATACCGCCAAACTAAAGGCTTACTTTTAAAGATTGTTTTCAGTTCCAAAAGCCAATAGGTATTAAAATGAAAGAGCTTGCTGTTATCACATTAAGCTAGTATTTGTAGCAACGAAGAAACACCATTTCGTATGCTTCAGAGACGGTAAGTTATCACTATACCGAGTCAAGTTACTATATTGATCAATATTTAACTAAATAGTTGGGCTGCAGTACAGAGATTTGTGAATCAACATTTCCTCTATCGATAAAACTGAGTAAGCAGCTGCCTAACGTAGCATTTTCTCTCCTAATGTGTGGTGCAGATTGATGCAATATCTTTTATTAATTGATAAATCAATTCAAATTTTAAAAGTCGACTTGATAGTTATGCAGCTATGAATTATAAAGAGTGCGGAGCATATTATAATATGAATATCTTAAAATTTAGGAGCAAATATACTTGGTATAGCTTAAATGATTGAAAGGACGTACTTGCCGACATATATTTGTATACTAACTGCCGAAGTTTGGGCATCATCTGGATAGCTTCTAATAGAGTTTTAGCGCCTTAAATACATGTGGCAGCGGATGCTGATCACCAATGTTTATAATTAAATCCTCCGTCACTTCCACGCAGATTTTCACTGCTTAGACCTCTTTGCTATATCCTCGCGCAAATTTGGTCACGTTGTAATTGCACTTGTCAGTATATTAGCTCTGTCAGAGAGAAATTCATAGTAACAGCACTACGAATTTTCCTTTATTAACTGCTCCACATGTCGGCAACCATTATATACTGTACAGCACTTGAGCGCCTGGTAGCCGCGTGCACTGTATCATCCTCATCGATGTAATTATGAAAAGCGCTTTAGAATTTCCTTTATAATTTGCCTTGACCCTGTTGGAAATTAGGAATGCGTTTGAGTGGACCGACAAATTCGGTCTAAGCCAAGGCCACGAGACTTGACTTGTCAGATACTCCAGACAGGTGTGCTGGCTTCGACCCACTCATTCCAGATGAAGTCGTTGAATGTGAATCAATAACCTCTGAGACGTCCACGAACTCAATCTTACTCACTAACGTGGGGTTTCGTTCGGCCCAACGTAATCTTACTGCTGCAACGCAGTTGAAAGCCAAAGTTCCTGTCTGCAGCTCCGGACTGGTCACGTCGAGTGGACTTGCCTTAGATCGACTTTGAGGACTCAATCGAATGCACCCTAACTTACTAAGCATGTCCGGAAGTTTTGCTTTGAAGAGTTTCAACTTCTAGACGAATTTAAGGGAAGCAGTTGACAATTATTTGGCCAGTCTATTACACTTTTATCTTTCATGTCTATGCATCTGTAGAAATTTTCCGTGATGCCACTTCTTTAAGCCTTTTAGAAAAGAATTTGCATGTGACTCCATAACAAGGCTAAACAACATTACCATACATGACCTGGTACACATCACAAGATGCTATATTTTGCCAGGCGTAAAAATTAAGCGGCAAAAATATGGGGTAGTTTTGCGGTCTGACAAATTAAAGCTCCCCCCAGTGTGCATAAAATCTGTAGTATTTTTATATTTTCATTATCTCATGTGTCATTTAATTTGTGTAAACGTACCTGACACTAAGAAAATCATGGAAGGGCAGCACGAGATTAGTTACGAGAAATAATAGTGACAGAATTTGGTATCATGCTTCTCTTTGTTCATTGATTTTCTTTGGGTTCCTGGTACTATGAGCGACAAACTGAACGGTTGGTTTCAGAAATTAAGATTTATTTTCAGAGATACAGACAAATTTCTCTGCAAATAGGCAACACGAGGTGATAATGAACTTAGTAATTTCAGATACTGTGCTTACCTGATGAGGGCTTTTCTCTGCCAACAATATTCACTCAAACATTAGACACTTTCCGTCTCTTTTGAGTGCAGTTCTTCCTTTTTGTATTCTTGTAAAACTGCCGCATCACCGAGCACGTCACGTGACCGAGACCCTAACTGCCAATTTTATTATTTATTTCGATCCTGAACAGGTAGTCTTTGTTGCACTGATGTGTGTAGGTCATCGATCAAAGACAGTTCTACGGAAATGAGATGCAGTCCCCCACTGGTGACCCAGTGACAACAGTAAGAAGGTCGTTCCAAAAGTTTATTATTCCGCCCGCTCGGATTACAAACTGCATTGTTATTATGACTGAACTGATGCACTCATGACCTGAAAATTTCACCTCTTTGTTTGTTGCAGTTATTGACGGTGTGACTACATAGAAAATTAAGTACAGTATTTAACACAAAAGATAGCTCGTTCTAATGGTGCAGCTTCCGTCTTCGTAGCTCTTCAATTTTTTAAATTAAAAACTAGAAACGACCCTCGCAACAATAGGCCGGACGTCTGTGACATCAGGTTTGTTTACTCTTCTGAGAGGACCGCATATGAGCAGAAATGTCCCCACTGCTGCAGTGCTCTATCTCTGCCTGATAGAAAGCCTCTTGAAATGGGCACAATAACTCATAACATGTTGTACTGACTGTTTTTAAGCTTTGCTAATACATGCCGTCTCTCGTTACAAAAAGAAATATGACTTTGAGAGTACGACAGTCAATGGAACGTACGACATGGAACAAGTGTCTAAAACCAACAGATGGCGCGGCTACAGCTGTTCAGCGACGATCCACATTCTAGCTCCGCATCTGTGCAACAGAACCTTACATCAGGCTATTTTAAAATGATTTTATGCATACTGCTGCTCTCATTACAAATGCTGCATATAAAGTTCATGGTCTAGTAAAACTTCAAACGCAATATAACACAGAGCAACTCTGAATACTGTGTATGTAGTCCACTATGCTATGCCTCGGCTTGTCCAAGTTCAAGAAGAGTAAAGCTGCACGGAAAACAAACGCCCTGCACATGATGCGCTCCTCACTTAATTTGTCGGTGTTCGCTTTCGAAACGATGGGACGTCAACATCATAGCCTTCTAGTCAGCGATTACCACTAAAACCATCTCACGAGATAGACCCGACCTGCACTATTACTTCAAAACAGCCGAATGTTCCTTCGCGACCGGTCAAACACAACTGTGGGTTCGCTAAGAGATTTGTAAAACATTGCTCGTCAATTCCGTTCGCCTAACAAGGGTTGCCACTGAAGTTCAGATATGGCCAGAATTAGAATTCAGAAAGCTCTGTCTTTTTCTGTTGTCTAAACAAAAACAGCCACGCGCATTTGGACGGTGTAAAGTTTAAGCGAGATGTAAAAGGTCAACCAGTGGACCGACCTTCAATGTGTTTAACTATACTCTTCAGAGGCAAATAATTAGATGTTTTTACCCTACATATATGGCAGCGACACACCGTGGTTCCATAGTACAGTAACTATGAGAGACTTCACTATGCAACAACTATACACTACAACATGCGATCGATGACATACGCCGCAAAAACGACGGTAACCATAGCGATGATAAGGCCAGTTCTAAATGCAACAAACCTCATACGTATAGTTTGGGAAAGGTGCTTTGTACCCATGCTTCACTTCAGCAAGTGTGGCTGAGGATTCCATCAAGAAGATGGCGGCCACGGGCTGGAAGAGACCAAACGCTCTAACAAGCGTACGGAAGGCCAGGTAGGGGAGGTGGGCAATGAACCTTGACAGGGAGGAATACACGTCCCCCTGTGGAATAAAATATCGTTACTGAAAGTTATTAAAAAACTAAGCCTTAACATCATGACCTCGGCTGTACACAGCTTCACACTGTCCACAGTTAGTACCACATCCGCGGACTGTACACAGTACAGGCGCCGACATCCGGCCTTTCCAAGTCGCTTTGTTCATTCGCGTTTTAGACTTGCCCCGATAACACCTATTCTCCCCAGTTATTGAAATAAAAGACATAAATTGTTTAAGTAATAACTGTTAGGTTCTATTTCATTTCTGATGATGGGAATTATTCCCGAAACATTAAATTTTATTATTTGTCGACTTTATATTCATTATTACCTCCATATACTTTCGAACCCAAGATACCAGGTAGTCTACGTTCAAGATTGAAATTGTTGACACTTCTAGTTGTAGATTGCGGTGTCGTTTCTAATCATTTTTAACGTCCAACCAGATACACGAGCCTGCAAAAAGTATTCGTATAAGCCCCGAAGTTAACGCTGCTTGTTTTTACTACTGCTCAAAAAATAGTTAAATTATGGTAATTAAGCTTACATATCTTTCTAAAAAATCAATGAGAAAATGCTTGCAAATTTTCATATTTGTATTCAAAGCAATAAAGAATTCACAGGCATTATTAGCAAAGATGGAATCAAGTTGAATTCATAATGAAAAGTAAGCTAAGATCAGAAGAAAGACGCGTTTGTGCGTAGACTCTTCCGTTAAAATACGTGCTCTGTTGCTGCATAAGCAATTTCAGCTCGTAAATGGAGAGCTAATATGACTAGTGCAGTAACGTATTTTTTTTTTGGGGGGGGGCATATCTGAGGCTATAGAGCGCTAGTGGTGTTAGCCCTCTAATTGCACGATGCAATTTAGGTTCAAGTGTCTTCTATACTGTTCTGTGTTACTTTAAAGTCCACCATGTTGTAGAATATTCTGGAACGTTCTTCGTATGTCATGTTCTAGTTGGTGAATAAGCAATTCGAAGTCATAGGGAAAGGTAAATTGGAATACTCCTGATATAAAAACAAATATTGTTGCATTTATGAAGCTAGTATTGATTTCATAAAAATATTTGACGCTATCAATGTACCAAAATAATGGTGTTGTACGGGAAGCAAGATTCTCCACGTTTTCTCCCAGCATACCTGGCATCATTGTGGCCAAACTAATCTTACTTATGTCTGGCTACAAAAACTGTCTCAAAAAAGTTGCATTCGTCCACATATTCTCCTGTAAACTTTAGTCAACTTTCAAATGAATATTTCCCAGCAGTGCCTCTTTAGGTCGTCGAACTTGTAACTGTGATTCGGGCTGGATATTGGACGCTGTGCCTCAAAATAATGTCGACTTCTTCCGCAAAATGTGTTGCAAGTGTTCCTAGAAGTTGCTTAATAATAACAATAATAATAATAATAACATTTATTTCTCATCTGGAGACTGTGTCCAACAAGGTTAGGATACAGAGGACACAGTATCCTGAGGTTTGCATGCTTAGTACTATCATAAGAATAATACGAAAAAGTAATATAAGAGACATTTGGCATTAAATTTGCAGTGAATCTACTAGAGCAAGGCCCGCATCTAAATAAGGAGATGATACTGACACAATTTTCCGTTGAGTGGGCGTTGGTTACACAGAAGTGATGCGAATTTTTTTTTTTTTTTCTTTTTTTTTTTCAATTATGAAATACAGTATGCAGCCTAAAGTGAGCTAGGGCGAGTAGTTCCGGATAAAAAATGTTACGTTTACAGGGATTTAAAAAAAAGAGAGGTGAAAAGTGCGATGGGAAGTTTAGAATATATAGACCAGCTAACCATATTCAGGAGTGAGTGAGAAACAGACATGAATTCCAAGAAATAGCTAGTAATGATAATAATGGAACAAAAATTGAATTAAAATAGAATAGATAGATCATATTACAGTGAAAAAGACGCAGCATATTTCCAATTTAATTCAATTATATAACCGTGATCTCCCTATTTGTGATTGACAAGTATTTATATATGTAAAACAGCCTGTGGGGCATTAGAAAAAAATAGTAAGCAGAGATCACGTTAGAAGATATGAATTAACTAAGATGTTTGCTATGCTCGAGAGTGTCTGTCACGGCTACCTCAAGAATTCTAGCAAAGAAGCAGAGTGAAAATAAATAATTTTCTCATATGGATGTGGTACTCAACATATTAGGAGGGCGCAGCGCCATGAGTGTTTAATTCTTAGTCTTAAAGCTAATACCGCAACATGAGTGTTTTTATCTTTATGCTTAAAGCTAACACGGGGCAAAGATTGCCAGACGCTAGATTTTATTCAACGTCTTCATTCCATGATAAAAATGAGGAAAATGTAATACTAAAACTAGACATACGAAAACAATGCAAAATGCAACAAGATTGGCCAGAGTTTGTTCAACGTTTTTATTCTATCTCTGATTACACAGTTCGATTACTTTACGCCCGTGCAGACGGTCTCTTCCATGGTCTTCCGTACGTACGGGAGAAGGTAGAGGCCTCGTGGTATAGGTCGGTCACCTCAAATAGCGGCCCACCTCCCGAAACAGAGGGGGAGTATTGAGAGCCTATCTAATGTTAGAAAAAAAAAATCTAGTCAGCCGGAACTGAGGCAAACTGCAACACGTCCAACGGAGACGGCACTTAGGACCCTCAATCTTTTGGCAGGTAAAGGGCCCCTCCAGTATCTACCCTTGGGGCGGAATAAGAAATAATAATAGTAATAATAAAATAAATAAATAAAAAATAAACTAAAGAAGAAAAATGTTGAAAACAATGCAATATATACGTTGCTCGTTGGCATAATATTGTGATGCCTCTTAGGAAAAAGATGGAATACAATTACACATCAGAATGAACATAGTAAATCTACAAATGCGCTGCATGTAACACAACAGTGCCTTTGTGTATATATGACAGATTGAATATAATCACACTTCACAAGATTTATAGCAAATTTACAACGCAAAATTACACAGCAAAGGAAATATAGTACGTTTACAAACGCGTTGTGTGGTACGCAACCGGTGTATCTATTAGTATTGATATTTCGGATGCAAAAAAAAATAAATAAAATGAAAGAACTAGTGTAGCAAGTATTAGTAATTTACATTTCTATTACAGGCAGAAAAGTATGCCTCATTCTGTTAGAGAATTTTAGCACAATTCAGGTGAAGAGTTTTAGTGCAATTATTGGGGTTGCTCGAAGTGTGACAAAACCATCCTGGTGAGCTGATTATATCCAGTCACATCCTCAATTGCAGGGGGGGGGGAGAGCATTCCAAAGCATAGCTCCAGAAATAGAAAGAGCTTGTTGACCAGCCTTTTTGCTGCTGTAGCGCACTTGGAGATCCTCTCGTCGAAGAGATCGTCCACTGATTTCACTGTTTCGAGTAAACTTCACAACCTCGGCTGTTCTAGGAGCGCCATGCAGCAAACGGAAAACGCATTGCGCTTTATCTATCTTAAGGCTAACCTCAGCCACCCTGAGTGACCATCTTTGCAATCATTTGAGAGGAAATTTTTAACCTTTAACGGACGACTTTCTCTTGGGAGTTTTGCTGAAGGGCGAAATGCTTTGTATTTTCTTCTCAAACGAATCATCGAATGCAGTGAAGAATGATCGAGGGAGGATCCGCCATGTTATTGGGTTGCATTTTAGCGTCTCGTGTTCTGTAAACTCCACTGAGTAGAGCGAACTATGAGGAGTTAAGTCTGCAAGAAGACCCTTGACGAAAACGTCAAGGATACTCGGAACTTTGAACATGGTTAAAGACGGCGGTTCGAATATAACGACGTGAAGGGCGGTGGTAAAATGCTGGCAATATATTGAGCCACGTATCGAATAACGTTTCAGAAGGTAACCATTCTGAAACGTTATCCTTAATCCCATTGAAATTTTTTGACGAGAGCTGAAAGTCCGCCTCATTCAAGACACCCAAAAAATATGAACTAGCTCAACAAGACTCAACGCTAAAGAGTGTGCCCAAATTCTACATAATGTTTGTGTGAACCTATTCAACACTTATAAGAAGCTCTAGGCGAATGTACAGTACATCACAGGTATATATAGAATTGATTATTAGTTATGAATATCTGCTCAAGAAGATTATTGTTGCGTTCTATGTAAACAATTTGATTCAAAGTTTTAGTAACACAGTATTATGCACGTATTATGTCTTGCATTGTTATACAAATCTCAAATTTTTCCCCCCTTTCGACTATATATCGTTGAAAGTACATTCAAGTTTCATTACCCTAGCCTGACTAGCATTACACGCGTGTTAGAAAAAAAGGGCAAAAATAAATGCGGAGCGACAATTTCCCGAGGGCTCTCTGTAGCTGAGGTTACAGAACTGACGATACAAACTCGCCTGCGTGCTTATCAAAGCTGTGAGGACGCCACCGACGAATTTGCTGCTTGTGTTTATACGATGCCGTAAAATATTCTGGCTTTTGAGGGTGTAATGGATGTACCAGGAAATTGGCACCACTGAGAGGGGGAGCTGAAGCAAAATGTGGAGAGGCTAACGTTGCTGTGGGATGCATGTATGTTGCTGAGGCAGCCTCTGGAAATCCAGTCCAACACATCGATACAGTTAAAGTAGAGAAAACACTCGTGGATGCACAAAGTATGTTGAGAGAGGACAACGCAATAAGTCATCCACCTCGCGTAAGCTAACATCAGAAAGACTGTTTTGCGCGAAGACTCTCTGACCTAAATTACGGAAATCCATTGTAGTTCTGAAAACTGCTGGCAAAGTGTTAATTTGCTAAAAGTAATAAGTAAAATTTACCGTATCGTTCGCTGATGACACACGGATATTAGCAGCTGTACAATCAACGGCGGACGTACGGAATGTGCAACTTGACCTAACCAACATCTTTCACTGGACATCGGTTAACAATAT
>LQNS02278174.1:31330191-31344918 GCA_001587735.2 Parhyale hawaiensis | reverse complement strand
TAGGAAACCTACGTTGCATAGCGCCAGTGTTCTTTCAGCTAGGTATATATACAGAATTACGCACCGGACTTCTGCTTTCCAATTTTCTTCGGCATTTCCTTGACATATTTTAGCACTTTTTGCACTTATCTGCTTTGCAGTTTGTTTATTATTGATTAATAGCAGAGGGTGACTCAAAGAAATAATTACTTACCACAGTGAAAATGTTTATTTTGTGTGATACAACGTAAGCTAGCACTACTAAATATAAGTTATTCAATGAACACGAACACTGCAGAGCTAAAATTATTATTAATCATTACGAAGCGTGTTGTAAGTAGAAAGAATTCAATTAGCTTAGTGGCAAGCATAGAATTTTGTCATTGTTAATAGTTGATCGTAAACACTAGTTGATAGATAACACTCTCATCCGATCGTGTCAAATCTATACTATCATAAGACAGACGTCTGTCAGTCCGTCCGTCCGTCTGTCCGAAGTCTTATGTTTCCCCTATCTAATACTGAAGAAAAAAAATTCAAGGCACGCAACTTTTCTTTTTGCCAAATCGTATCCAGGATACGAACCCGGGAATTCCCGGGTTATTAGTGAAGGCCTGGGTAGGGGCCTTTGTGAACTGGGTTGCTTTTGTGCACTTGGTGGACAATGTGGACTTGGTGAACTTCGTGGACTTTGTGCACTTGATGGACTTTGTGCACTTGGTGAACTTGGTGAACTTTGTGGACTTTGTGAATTTGAAGTATTGTGAACTATTTCGATGGGATGGTAAGATGTTTTCAAATACATATTTTCATGACTTATTCAACAAAAGGGTTGCGTTTGGTGCACTAGTCACCTATAGTTTTAGATAACCGCAATCCTGGTTGCGGTGCCCATTTTTCAGGTTACGGAAGCTGAACAGGGTTGTGATTACAACGCACCTCACTGATGTTGCCTCTTCTAACCGTTATGTATATCAGAGCGTTGTACGCCAACTTAAGGATGTTGTCCACTTTGTGACGAAGAAGATGCAAACGAAGCGGAGTATAAACGGGCATACGCCAACCCAAGCCAGTCACACCATCGAATGAACAGATCTCACAGGAAGAAAATGTCGAGCTTTGTTCATTTGCTTTCGTGTAATACACTGTAAGAAAGAGTTCGTAAGTAGTTTTCATTCTTGCTCGTTTTTATTTAAAAAGAAACACCTCTTTGAATAATAATAAAACGTGGTAGTAAATGTTTAAGTTTTTATTTAAACCTGAGACAAGTCAGGCTCTACTTAAGTTATGTGCTTAGTTTACCAGTGAAAATAATTATAATTTCTCATGACGTGCAAAAAAATCAATTGTTACAACGGTGGAGTTGACGTGACACAAATTTTTAAGATTGCTTATTATGTGTCGGAGCCTTGAAGTTTTTTTTCAAATGGGCATCTTTAACTGGAATGTGCTGCTTCATTTGATTATAATTTGCCTCAACTATGTGAGAAGCGATTTACGTAGCTTTAATAGTTAGATTTTAAAAGGTTTTCAAATGCAGTTCCTTAAATTCAGTTTCAAAATGCATGGAAAACTTGCAGTACGCTGAAAAAAATTGTTCTTCGTTGCGGCCCTGGTCTTAACTTTCACCATTAGCAGCAACTTCTCAGGAAGAAAATCCACTACAGCCGTGAATATTTCACCAAGTCTATAAATTTCGTAGACGCCTGCTATGTACGAAATATGCCGTACTTACTGTGTTACCAGGTGTAATGAGGTCGGTGCAGCCAGCCGCTTGGCTAATGTGACACTTGATATTCTGAGAGGCTGACTGGTATCTTCGAGGCAGAATTTGAGCTTGGTGATCGAGTTCACAAAAACTCTCCCGTTGATAATATGATCCCTGAGAGACCTTAAAATGTAGAAAGAAGCTCTGTACAGCTTGCGAGATACAATCCATGGTAATTTTGGATGAGTAAAGTCTGGGGACACGATAAGGTATGAAACCTATTTCTGTAGCTAATGTACGTAGTCCCAACTGGTTTTTCCGTGGCTTGAAAAATAGCGGCAGGAAGCAGAGCTTTCTAAGTTTACTTCCCTGCAATTAAGAAAAGTTTCCAGAAATATTACAAGTGACGCGTACTTAGATCAAATGATTTACGGCTAACACTTTGGCAAATACTTTGGTATATACACAGTTGTCTTGACAACGAAAAACATCGAAGCATTCTGACATTAGCAGAAAGAACACATTCAGCAGACTGTCGTGTGAACATGCCTTGGGACATGCTAGCGATTCATATACGACGGAGAAATATTTAAGGATGGCCTCGCTTCAGTCTCATGAATCTTTAACTTTATAGTCACTTGCGCTTGACTATTTTCGTTAAACTAAACTTTCGTTTACGGACATAATTGTGGTAGCAGAAGCACAATGTAGCTAGAATCCTGTCAATGATACGATATATAAGTTAGTGCAGGTTAACAGGAGAGGACTGGAGGGGGCGCTTCGGAGTGGCAGTTCCCAGTAATTTTTATCTCTATAATCAGATTCAAAACAACAACTGCTCATTTATTCAAATACTGATAATACTAGCAATAAAACAGGCAGAGGTGCACTTCGAAAGCCCAGAGCTCCGTCACATATGCGGCGCTCACATTTAATTCATATTGGTTTAGAATCAAGAACTTCTGTTTGATTATCACTATATCATGATCACGAGTTCATTAATTGTGACACTCCCAATAATTTCTGTAAATTTCATGTACATCCGCCAAAATTTTTTGAATTATGTTCTGACAAACAGCGAGACAGACAAATGAACGAAAAGATCATCACCAATATTGGGGTCGTTTTTCGTCCCATTTCTAACAGTTTCTGCTACTTTGATGTAGACTCGTCCACAACTTTTTGGGTTATTTTCCAAGAGAGTCAGATAGACAAACACGCTGACAAAAACCGAGCCTCATTGACGGAAGTAAAAATTTTGATTTGAAAGTTCCCAGTAATATCGCGGGAACTACGAGGTGCTGAAGTTTCACACGGTCTGACCACGAGCCCTCACTCTGTTACAATGCTCCCTGCCGCACATACAGAACCGCAAGTGTGAATTTTGGACTGTTTGTTGTAGCAAACATAACTGGTGCAATAACTGCCGGCGTAAAGCGAAAAAAAGTGTAGCCACTCCCGTTTTATGGTCACACTCGACACGATTTGTGTTAGTGTGGCGGATGCGAACGTTCTCGTCGTGCATTGCCATCGCAAGCAAAATAGAAAATTATCTCTATTAGAAATTGGACCCTCTTAAAGAGCAGCAGGTCCAAACAAGCAGTTTTAGAGTTGGAAAAAGCAATTTTAGAGTCGACTTCTCCATTTTTGAGAAGCAAGACCCTAGAACTATTACTATACGGTACTATACTTCACTGCGCATTGTACTTCCTATCGTGGCATTTAATTGATTTTTTTTGCTGCCATGTCCGACTATTTTCTGTTATGCGCCGACTATGAACGGCGTCGACTATTAACTGGGTCCTGAGCCGTGAAATTGGTTGTTCAAGATCTGCAGATAGTCGAAGGACGGGAGCTTGTGGCCGATGCGGGTTGCAGATCCATGCCCAGTCCAGGCAACCCTACCTCAGATCTGCGCGCGCTGCCTCCTAATACCTTCAGGACGGCACACGAGGCATCATTTTCATCATGAAATTCTCGACGCGCTCTGCTGCTGGGTCGTACTATGCCCATCATCGGATTACACGACACATTTTCAGTTTTCAACAGTAGAGTTCAGATTATCATTGACAAACTGAAGCCATTTTTTTCTTATTTAATTTAGACACCAGCATTGCTTCGTGGTTGAGGTACAGCTGCGTACATAAATCTCTGTTTCTGCTCACTACGCAGACTCCCATCGAATAAATTGCTTAATAGGACCTCCACACAACTTCCGGTTTAACGTAGTTTTTCGGTGCTTCCAACAACGCCATTTTTTCGACCTAACGCTACAAACATCACCTCCCGCTCTCGTCAAGAACTTAACGTTACCTTATTTGCTGCAAGATGAACGGCCTCACGCTGCCAGTGAGCAATACTGTAGTTCTTTGCTATAGTCCTCATGCTTCTATTGTAACTAATGCTGCCGCACGTGAGTTTTTTCAACGAGTGGTCCCAAGGACGACCTTGGACCGCATGTTGTCTCTAGGGACATTTTAACGTGGTCCTTGGCTTCAAATTATATTCATAGGTATCGGCATGTTTCAAATTGTGTATACCTTTGGAACTATAAAGTCCAGTAATTTGGCAGCAAAGCATATTATGCCTGAAATTACACAATAAAGCGTCACCATATAGTAATGAATACAATCATGCATGTTTAAGTTGTGTTATGTAACGTATATGGCGACGCTCGTGATGGCAACGCTGTTATCTCACATTGTAAACAAGACACTGATACCTATCGCTGAGTTGTAAAATTTTACTAATAGACATTTAGCCACCAGTCTGATCGTTTCTTACTCCCGCTTCCAGTGACTGCTGCCGCTGAACCCTATCTACATGCTTGCTACTGTTCATTCGGCTCTAAGCGCGCACAATAGACATTGATTATTTAGTTGCCTTAGCATCAATTTGCAATACATGACCGTCGACAGTGTGTTAAAGTGTTTGGATTATTATTGACGTGCATTGCTAAATAATGAATTCTGGGCTATATTTTTTTTTGTAACTGCGACTCGTCATGCCGTCGATGCTAAATGTGCCTCGACAGCATCGTAAGCGTGCAAAACGTTCCACGTTGTGATTTACTCGTTTTTCAGTGCTTGTATTAGTCACCTTCTTTAAATTCATGATTAGGCTTTTGTCGCTATTTATTCATACATATGCCTGTTTTACAACATCTGTTTTAAAATCGTTTTGGTACATAGAAAATGAGCAATTACACACACGAGAATTGCATTACTTTGTTTTCCCAGGCTACAGATGAATGTATACACTGCCTTCTAACGTCCAATCCTAATAGTTTTAGAGATGTCACTCCAACCTCGTGAAAAACTTCATACTGCTATTACTTGTCGATAAATATTATTTTTTCTATACTGTGGTCCCCGTTTTCTAAGCTGATAAGAACCCATACTGTAGAAATCTTTCGTGATTTGACTCCTTCATTGCAGGCCACAATGTGTCTTTAAACACTCCATATCACAGGGCGTAGTGTCTGTTCCACGCGTCATTATTCTTGCAGCGCTTCATAAATATGGGGACATTGATAGCTTTACAAAAGGTGTTAATTACGGCAGAGATTCCGTGTGACAGTATTTTGTCAAGTCGTTTTCGTCTAAACTTAATCTTCCTAACAGAAAGGCAAAGAAGGAACATACAATACGCCAGATATCGGAGCCCCGCTCAATTTTATAACCAGCTGTAACGAAGAAGTGAAGGCGAGAATGTATAGGCAAGAGTGTGGTGTGTGTCCTCACCCCTCGGGTAATCCATGCTCCGGGCTCAGTCACTGTAAGCAGCCATCGCGGCTGTTGTGTTATGCTGCGGGCTGTAGGATTATGTGAGGATTGTTTCTCGAACGGGTGGCATATTTCGCGGTACAGCTTCCACAGACCATGATAATGTGAATAAAACACTTTTCCTAAGATAAATTTACTTAACGAAGTCACACTATAGCTTTTTTCTACTTAAGGAGCAGACTGGGAATAAATGGTTACTTAAAATCATTCTAAGATACACTGAGCTCAGCTGATTAAAATTCAGCATTAATAATTCTTTGTTTTGTTAGTTGACCCATTCCTACCACTATTACTTTACTACTTTGTTTTGCCTTAGGTTATGGGTGCTCGAGCTTCATCACTGAAAATACTTACAAATTGTAACTATAAGATGCGATGTGGGCAGGACTTTAGAAAATTGTGTTTTATAGCCAGATAAATCTGGGTCCTGTGGTCGTCAGCTGTTATTTTTATATTTACAATTACCGTAAAAACAAAGCACCGCACAGTGCACAATTCTTCATTGATATATATTCTTCACTGCAGAATTTGAAGTCCTTTTATTCCCGTGGGAACCGAGAAAACATTTCGCGAGTTTAATACAAGCGAACTGCCAAAAATTACAGGCACTAAAACCTTCTTCAGTCTGTGGATGCTAAACATATAGTTGGATGTGCTTGCCTAGCTGCAAATATTGACGTGAGTCAGAAATATTCCGGCAAAGTGATGCCATGGAATGACATCATACATCATGCCGCATGAGCAGGTCAGAAGTTGAAGAATTGCGATTGATCCCTTGGGTGATATATATCAGTATCCGGTAAGAACTATGGGAAGTGTTATAGCATTTGATCCTCATGAGCTCAACGTTAAGGGAAAATCTTAGTTGGTATCAATAGCTTCGAGTTTAAGAACAGAGCAGCTAGTTTCGACTGCTTTTTTCCAATACCAGATTGGGCGAATTCTGGTAATGGTCAATCCGTCTGGTAATGACAAGCAGCTATTTGGCAGTCTGGCAATAAAATGTTTGCATCTGGTAATAAGGCTCAAATAGATTCAATGATAAATCGAGCAGAGGTGGGCTCGCGAAGGGTTTTTTGGGGAGTTCCGAATCCGAACCCGAATCTCCGCCGGTTTGGGATTCCGAACCTCCGAATAACGAACCCAATTTTCAAAATTTCGGTGCGAACATTTATTCCGAACATTTTTCTGCGAACCTCCGAATCATTACAAGATAGTAAAGCGAACCTTAATTCCAATACCTTCCGCACATTTCCAAACCTAAATTTTACTCATTACAAATTTAAATTCAAAGCTTTCGGATTAAATTTTTTTTTTTTTAAGATATCTACAGTATTCAGAGCAACGGTTGAAGAATGTCTGACTATTGTAGCCACTGGTGGCTGCGCGTCACTTAGGCCGTGTTCACACGTACCGCAACGTAACGTGTTCAATCACGAAAGTGAACACGAGTTGTGCGTCAACTTTTTCTGTCGCTGTTCACACGTGGAAGCGACCTTCATTCAAATGAATGACGCCACACGTTTACTTATGATATAGTTTCCTTACGTTTTTGTTAAGCCAATATAACGTGTCGGTTTAAAGTTACATTCGTATCCCATGATCTTATAGTCTGAAATTAATAGGAACAGTCTGTTTAAAAAAATATATAGCCTGATAAACTGATAGAAGTGAAATCTTCACGCAGCAATCCGCTTCGTTATAAAATCAAAGATGGCGTTAGCGTTCTTACAACATTTTCAACTTAATAAGTTTTCTTGAGTTAAACGACAATACAGTGATTCTGATCGTTAAAGTGGGGTGAAACTGCTATAGAGGATAAATCAAGCATTTATAGATTCTGTTTACTGAATTTGAAAGACACTGTGCGTTCAAAAAAGGGAAATGCTTCATCCTTAACTCTCTCGCGTTTGCTGCGGCTGCTTCTATCACATCAACGCCCCGCGTCCCTCATCGTAACGCGTTCAGTCAAAGTGATGGACGCGGCGCGTTGATTTAGTAGAAAAAATAGCGGAAAATGCGGTAGACTGAAAAATGAAGTAGGTACATCCCTTTTTTTGAACGAGCCGCGTCATTCGAGTTCAATAAACAGAACCTATAAGTACGGATATTATTCTCCATAGCGTTTTCAAATCAAGAACAAGTTGACAAAAATGCCTTTTAGCGTCACTTTAACGATCAAAATCAGGAAGCAAAGAATGCAACGGGAGGACTCAATAGGACTAAAATAAAACTAAGCTGTGTCCGCACGTAGCAAATTTACATCACATCGACGAGTTAAAGTATTTGAGCGTGGGACCTCAGGCCTTCGTATGTTGTTTTCTTGACCATATCACCGTATTTTTTTATTTATTTCATTCAATATCCCGCTCATGACTGGCCAGCTACTTGAGCTGCAATGTACTATAAAATGTTGTCGTCAAGTACAGAAAGTTCGAGCAATGGGCTTGCTGTTACTGTGTTTTTTCTTGCGTATAAAATTGGCTATAATAATAAGGAATAAATATGTTCTATGAAGAGCACTGTGAACTGAATATGAAGTGTATATAAGGCTTCAATCAAGAAAAAGAAGTTAAATCTGGTCGCCAAAAGGGAATAAATTCGGCATTACAGCTGTGTAAGCTTCCACTAGAATGCACTGCAATTTTCTTATAGATAGTTTCTAAGTTAGTATATATTCTCTTAATTTATTTATACGCTAGAGATGAATTTCTCAATTTAGGATGATTTTTTTGGTTAAAATACTCCTAGGCTGCTCAGCCATAGATTCGTCGATGATGACGTCACTTTTGGATGCTAATTTCTCATGAGTCCTCCCGTTACGCTCTTTGCTTCCTGATCACAATCACTGTATTCCCGTTACACATAAGAAAACTAGATGACCAAAAAATGTTATGAGATCACTAACGCCATCTTTGATATGACAACGAAGCAAATTGTTGCGTGCTGATTTCACTTTCATCGTTTTATCAGGCTATAAAGATTTTGAAAATAGGCTGTTCCTATCAAAATAAATCTTTAAGATTTTGGGATACGAATGTGACTTCAAACCAAGGCAAAATATGAGCGAAATGTAAAGAAACAAGATTATAACTGAACGCGCGGAGTCATTCAGTTGAATGAAGTCCCCTCTACGAATGGATAGCGACAGAAAAGAAAAATGACGCACAGCGTAAAACGCAAAGCACACTACAAAACTGCTTTGGAGATATCAATGTTTTGTAGCAGCTGGCTCCAGCGATACGTATATCAAGGATGTGCAGGCCTTTATCACGCAAGCGAGGAAAACTTATCTCTGCGTAAAGACAGTTGTACAGATAAACAAGACAAGGAACAGTATGGCCTGTTGTTGTTGTTGTTTTGTGAATGTCAGCTGTATTCTTACAGTTTCAAGCGGGATACACATGACAGACTTCAAATGTAGTTACTTGAGGTAAAATTTAACGGATTGCCAGTCTACTGCATGATACTCTCCGTGCGTGTTCAGTTCTGAAAGTTAGGGGCTGTCGCTAGCAGGCATGTTTGTAGAAGTAAACCTATGAAAATTGATAAACTTGCCAATATTATCCGAAAATCTCAAGAATTTGTTTCAGTTTTCTATAAGTAAAACTGCAATAGATATAGAATTTAAGAGACAAACATTGCTCTAAAAATGGTAATTCCCTGTTTCGTACTTCCTAGCTGTAACGACACAGCGACGGCCATATCGTTGAACGAGCATGAGCTCTGTCTATTATTGTTATTATCCTCAAACATAATCATTTATTGCTGTCTCTACATTCATTACGTTTTTATTGTTATTGCAATTCTAACTTTTAAAATATCACATCTCCTAGATGAAAAAAAGCGGTCAAATAGACGTCTCTCTTTGCGAAAAATTGGGTTACTTATTAAATCCTTTTACAATCTCTCTCCATGTTAGCTATGGTATTATGGTTTTAAAACAATAGAGTGCTGCGCCCTTTATATGTTTGGCGCAACTTCCAAATGAGTTATACTTATAATCACAGCATCAGATTACTGTAGTATGCATCTCTTAGGCACGACGCGCATGCGGCGGCAGTGTGGACTGAAAGTTCAAAGTCTTTACTACGCCGTAGGAAGTGATGTCAGGACATTCAGTTTTAGCCCACAGCTGCACCTCCTTTATTCAGACCTTTTCTGCGTTTAGTTATTCACCTTTTGCTTTAATTATGTGGGGAGGAGCATCTTTGAGTGTCACTTCAATTACGATATTCCTAGCTACGGTAAGTAGCCTGTAACTTGCGTGAACATCGAGGCCGCTATAGAAGCACGCAGTGATACTTTAGCTTTGGCAGGCTGACGATGCTCCTGCATAGTCCTACAAACTTGCTACAGTCGTTAGGAGCTTAACTATGCCTGCAGTTTTACTGTGTCCTATAGTCTGTGCAGTATCTAGGGTAGTTACTGGCCAGCTAACATTTCAGCAGTCATCAGCCATGTCATTTGCCTTTGTGCCCCAGTGTACGTTTTCGTTAATATTAAAGAGAACACTTTGTACAGAGGGATCTATTCTAACATGCTATAGAACTGCTCGATAGTCAACAAAATTGAATTAACTTCATGGGTCAATGACCAAAACAGCTATTTAGAGCTAATTTTTACGTGCTGAATCCATATCTGTTGTCAGAATTCCACTGTCTGGTCTCAGTTTCGAATTCCAAGCACCCCCAAACTTGACCCGTCGTTGGTAAAACCTTTTTACTAAAATTACATTCAAGTTGTTTAATGCCTGTTTTATACCTGATAAAGAAAATAATGTCTTTTTTCTTTATCAGGGTACCTGTTAGAAGGTGAAAAGAATTTCTGCATAAAAACTTGGCTGCCTGCATTGCAAGAAAACGTCGAGGGAAATGTATAAATGAGCACAATTTATTCTGTTACATATGTAGCCGCTTCACCACTAAAAATATACAAAGAAATATTACGAAATTCACAGAAAAGCTGTTTATTGTTTATTGTAGAGAGAACTAAGTACAATGGTACTTTTTGTTGTCGTATATACAATTCACACATTTTAGTCAAAACAGAAATAAAATCCACGTGGTAGTTAACACTGGAAAGAAATAAAAAAAATCACAGGTTAAACATTTGGAATTTTGGCTAAAATACTATGTACCGCTTTCTTAACCATTGACTTCAGGTGTTCCTCTCCTGGTCTCATGTTCCACTGTCCACAATTCCATAGATAGGAGCCTTGAGTGAGAAACTAATTGCTTCTCGTCGATAGCCCATTCCGAAGTCGAACACTTCCTCTGTTGGTTGATCTGGATTCGCGATCGAAGTCCAGTCCATCTTTGATCTTCTGGGACACATTAGGGATGTTTCCGAACATGCACTTACTGTATTCCTGGAAAATATATTTGGCCGCGTTGATTCAGCGAGAGAAAGCCATTCCCTCCGCAGAGTTTGGAAACACATATTCGATCACTAATCCTGACGCTCAGTATCAGCTGCATCGCAGCACTTAATGCTACTTGGATCTCATGCATCAGACCGCACTGGGGATTAGCATCACTAGTACGCACACTGGCAAACAGAGGAAGGCAGTATAAAATCTTCGACACTATAAGGCCATGTGCAACTGGACGCAGATTGGCTCGGGGCGCCATCTACTTTAGTCTTCGAATTATGCCCGTTCTTTGTTGAAGTTCACCGAGTAACTTCTTTACATCGGCACGCCACCGAAGGTCATTGGTAATTGTGTATAATGTGTATTTTCAATTTCATATGAGTCACAAAAATAAAGACTGGGCCCCGCATTCAGTTTGCAGTTCATCTAACAGCCACCTCACTGCTTAGTGCAACAGCCACCTCACTGATTGGTGTTACAACCATCTCACTGATTGGTGTAACAGCCACCTCACTGATTGGTGTTACAACCACCTCACTGATTGGTGTAACTGCCACCTCACTGTGTTTCATGACAAACGCCCATAGAGCTTGAAGTTTGGGGTGCCTATGATCTGGAGGGAGCCAAGCAATCATTTGGACTACTGCTATTTTTGTCTTAGCAAGATCAAAGGATCGACAGCAAAAAAAAATAGGGGCAAAGTTCACTATCCAGACGTTCCATCTGCAGCTAGACCTATTCAACATGACTCAAGTCTTCCAGTTCCTATGCCCCCACAAGACTTCAATCCTAGTGACGGTGAACACAAGACCGCTACAGACTCATCAGCTACATATCAATCAGAAGCTGAACATGTCCGGTATTTGCTAACTCAAGCAGCTATTAATGACTTAATCAGAGACCTGGACTTGTCTGAAGACAAATTTGAGCTTTTAGCTTCAAGACTCAAACAGCGAAATCTGTTGCAGGAAGAAGTCCGTATAATATTTCACTTGTATTCCTTGAATAGTAGGGATTTCTTTTTAACAAATTGGATTTGAAAAAAGTTCAAGTTTTTATCATGAATCGTACAATTTTAGTAAAAAATTCTTAAAATTTAGACCTAATCAAGCAAAATTGATAGCGCAATTGGTTTCAGCATCATCAGTATAGTATAATGCCATGCACTGCATTAATGATCCAATTTGGCTGTTGACCAGTGTGATCCATATGACTGGGGACCGTTAATCGCTGACCAAGAAAGTAGTAGTTGTAATTTTGGCGTTCAGTATAAGTGGCTTCATAGATTCAAGGTTTGTAGAGAGGTCAATGACAAGCCATCCAGTAACATAATAAATTAGTTTGCTTTCTTTTCTTTCTAACCTCCCCTCCAGACGCTGCCATGCTCTCTTGCTTTAGTAAGCTCACTGGATAGTTACATTTAGTGGATCCTCTTTTCTGGACAACAAACCGATGCTTAGATTTACTAACATTACAGCATAGTAGAAATTAGCATCTTATGGGTTACAACCTCTCTACAATATCGAAAAGATACTATTTATTACCGTCACTCATGTAACTGCAACAGGCTCTTTAGTGCATTAGGTGAAGACATAACGTAGAATAAGGAGTTACAGTTAAAAAATGCATTTTCTTTAATGATGTTCAACAAAATGCAGACTATTCTATTCAAGCGGAGACGCTGGCAGGCTGGTAATATGTATTGCTGTTTTAAACGCGTTTACGGTCTTTGAACGATGAAAATTGAATATCTACGCTCACTATTACACTTTCTTTTACCAATAGCCTATATATAAAGAAAATTGTGAGCATCAGCAGCTTCTTCATAGGACTTGTAAAGATGCAAAAATTTTGCTGTGAGTTACAAGGTGTTTTAGTCTCGTAAATGAGCTTACAAGTTAGAACAACTGTGAGATACAATATATGGGCGGGACTTGACAAGCTTGGATCTAGCTTGATAAATCTGGGCCCGAGTTAGGATCTTCATTAGGATTGAGTTATTGTACAGTAACCTTCCTTGACTTTTACTGCAGAGTTTAAACTTTTCATATGGTTCATACATTGATGTTCATATGGGGAACTAAGCTTCGGTTAGGCGCTTGCCATTGGGAAAGCTTTTGCCTCTACTGCAAGTGCAAGTAATCAATACCTCAGTAAAGGAAGCGGCAAAGGATGCGAAATAGAATACTCATTAATGAGTGTTTCAAAATATATGCTCATCAGATGTGACAAGAATCAAAAGATAGAACTGATTTTAATCATCACTCTACTCATATAAGCTACACCAAAATATAAGTTCGCGATAGGTGAGGACAATAGTTTATACGAGTACATCTATCTGCAGAAACAACTTGAACGACCAGTGTTGCCAATGCAACCTTTACGAGCATCAACAGTAAACTTTGTGGGTCACCCTATGATTTAACGGTAAAGCTGGTAACATATTTTCTTGCACATAGACACCTAATGCAGGTGTTGCCTGCCGTCCAACATGTGCGATCACCTTCGGCGCGGGGCAATTACTGCTTTACGACGGTCCTGCTCCCCTCCACAAAGTTGACTGTAAAGGCCCTTAAAATTTGATGAGTTTGTTCACGATACATAAGGTAAAGGTCGTTCGTTCTCATGGTGAGGTGATGCTTTATGACAGTCATATATAGACCGTGTGATGATAATGGGGTTCTAGGAATGCTGGCCAGGATGTTCAACGAGTTTCTTTGAAATCGTCGGTGCTTGCAGTGTGTACAGCGTAAATGGTATCGAGCTGTTTGAAAGGCGAGGAAGCTCAGCAACAGAATGCCATTGGTGATTTCTTCATTTTTTAATGACTTTATGGGTCACAATTAGTTACATTGTAATACACGGTAGATAATATTAGGGGCTATCTACGAATAACTGGTGAAACGTTCGTTCATTAGATCGACTTCCAGAGTGTTAAAAAAAAATAAAAAATAGCGATATTACGACAAAACGTCGTCCTGTGAAATGTCCAAATTTCGGTACGGTCTGAATTTTAACCGGTTCTCTTTTAAAATGGTCAAATTTCCAAAATGCCTAGAGGAAAAAATGGTCTGATTTGCGACGTATTTAGAAGACAAACTCTCTAATTAAATAAAGTCGAAATGATAAAATGTCCACTGTTCAAGTATTACTTGTGTAAAAAAGTAATCTACAAACATATAAAACAAATTTTGAAATTCTTGCAGATTCATTATGAAAGTAATTACTACCGGCGATGAGCAACTAGCTCTTGCAGAAATCCTGTAATACTTAATTTTTTACATGTTTGAGAGAAAAACGTAGAAAGCTGTTACCCTCGCGCAGGAGGCTGTGGTAGAAATCTGCGGCCGTCTACGAGACAACCAGCGTAATTGGTCTTACAAAATTGGAGGTCGCATCCGGTTTTCCCGACCACCACAGTCTACCACCATGTCAAAAGATGTAATATTAAAGTAAAACTACACAAGTCAGTTATGTACAATAACGTGCTTTTTCATATGATGATAAACACTTCAGTATTGTGAGTTCGCATCGTTCTTTCTATTATCTGGTATGATATCGATCACACCCTTATATTTTCCCCCACGATTAGCCTAATCTTTGGCAAAAGGTGTTATCAGTTATCTATTCTAGTGGGGCCCGTGGAAATTCCACGGTTGGGTCTTGTTCTCACTTTCTAAAATGAGCAATCCTAATTTACGCAACTTTAACTCACTTTAATTCGACCTAATACAGATCCTCAACCTAATCTAGCCCATGTATAGCGCCAGTCTCTTAATCCTTGTGAACTGCGTCTAACCTCAAGTTTGCTGCGTACGAGAGTCGAAGTATGGGAACGTTTCTCCCTGTCCTTACCATTACGCTGCTACAGTTGCGAGCAT
>LQNS02278174.1:31298535-31327168 GCA_001587735.2 Parhyale hawaiensis | reverse complement strand
AATAACAAGCATACCGGCATCAAGAAATTTCCAAACACTCAGAATAAAGTTAGTAAACCGTGAATATTTTCACGGGTCCAGCTAGTATAATATTAATACGCTGTTATCTACGTCAGTGTGTGTGTCACGCTCTTTAAAATCAGATAGAATAAAATTAGAGATTTGACTTGAAATGAGAATCATTTCACCCGCATCATATCTACAACTTTCATTTTTTTCTCGTTAGACTCGCTTTCCTGGTAAAGGAGGACATGCTTAATAGGGTCAGAGGCATAGCCAATTTACGCTACGGGAAAACAAAACGAATAGGGTTTTACATCTCGGCTCTAAAGTATTTATTGAAGCGAATGTGCTGCTGGCTGAGCATCCGTCACAACAGTGCGATGTCTGATGAAATAGAATAACATCTTGAGAACAGAAGATTGTGCTGCTGAGACTGAAGAAGTTTACCGACTCTGTTGTACTTTATTGCATAGCTATCGCATTAAACAAAGCAGAAAATTAATGAGCTTCTAATCAGTACCACGGGTCCCGAAATACTGTGAAAAAAACGGATAGGCCCACAAAAAATTAAACCGTATGACATTATGAAGAGCTAATTGCTATTATAGACTATGGGGAACAGAGCTTTGAAAAATTGTGCAAATACATAGGAGAACAATGCAAGAAGTACCGTCTTATATCTATGTCTTTATCAAGACACAAGTGCGAATTCTTTGATGAAAAAACAAAGGCGTGATTCACTGGTGAAATCAGAATACCAGGAAATGTAAGATAGACGGACTGCGTAACGAAAAATGAAACACTACCTCAGGTTAAACTAAGGCAAGAAAAATATTCACTAATCTTGGAATTTCCACGGGTTCCGCTATAGATAAAAATAAGCTGCAAATTTGCGAGATGATATGGAAATCATGCGTCTAAGTTATATTCCAGCAACAAATTGCTTGTTCCCCAGTGCTCATTAGCTGAGCCAAATGCCTGCTTCGCAATATCCGCGGGAACAGTCTCGATAGCATACAGCAGGTCTTACTAGCAGTCTGATGAGCTAATTTTTGTACGTTCAAGAATGTGGACCTGCTAGACGATGCCGTAAGAGTAACTTTACCTGTAATTCTGCATGACACTAACTTAAATATTATCGTTTTCAGGTAATGATGATTTGCACTAAATAGCGGTAAGGCGACTGTATGCCACCATGAAAGCAAAAAGAATTTTATTATTTACTTTGCTAAGCTATAGGGTCGAAAGTTGAACATCGCCGAGTCGTTAAAAGTAAGCCGAATAACTGTCCAAAGAGTTGCGGATAGGTTTCGGAAAGGAGAAGACTCAAAGGATTAACCTCGTTCAGCCACTCCTAGGGTTGTCAGCTAGCCGAGTGGCTGGAAAGCATTAAAAAAATAATAATAATAATAATTACTTAGCTATGGAAAAAGAAAGCAAACATAACGGGGACCACAGCCTCCAGGGTCGTGATAAAAGAGTTCTTAAAGACACGGCTTGAGGCATAGCTACAGACCCCTGGTAATCCCAGATGGGATGAGCATCACTGTGGATCTGGGGCCGGATGCACAAACATCTTGTTAAGTTACGTACGGTAACGCAAACTGAACAGTTCCTTAAAGAAGTACCGATATCCCCGACCAGATTTGCCACTTTCTTATACTGAATCTTCAAAAAGTAATGAGGAAAGTGATTTTTAGCACTAACAGATGCATGACTAAATAAGAGACAGACTCAGATCTTAAATCACGGAATAGAAATGCAAAAGTTGAGAGTTACATGGTTGCATTCGTGCCTGCAGCTGTTTAGTTACGACGCTTGTAACTTTACAAGGCGTTTGAGCATCCGGCTCCTGGTTGTGAACAAACAGCACGATCGCGTTATTAGCTTTAATCACGAAGTCTCAGAGGTTAGCGCAACTGCAACTAATCACCTACTCTTCGTAGTGATGCTTGGTGTCGTGGCTACTTCAGATTAATCGCTGTCAATTACAGGGATATCTTGGCGACGAAAGTCCTGCCGTGAGTAAAAAGATTACACCTAACATTTTTCAGCAGAACGGTCCCTCTGCACAAATGGTCAGAGTCGCACCAATTAAGCATTGCAAAATAGCAAAATGTACCAGGACTATTGCAAAACACAGTATGGGCAGAAATTATAAAATAAGTACTGTAAACACCAGATGTTAGTACTGCTTTCGATACATTCCCAGATATCCATATTGACTTGCTCAGAAAGATACTCTTATAACATTCCCACTCCATGTAGTGACTAGCATCATTATCCTAAGACAAGATATTAAGCGACACAGAAGTGAACTGCTGCGTTAGCTAAAGGCTGAATAATATTGTAGTCTATGTGAAGCTGAAAGCAGACAAAAATGTAAAACTCTTTAACATTTTAAGAAGTGAGAACGGTTAAAAATAGTACAGTGTGTACAGATATTATCAATGCACACAGTAGTCATGTTCCTAGGCTTATGAATAAAAAGCTGTCATTTCTGGCTGATGAAGTTTCCACTACTAAAAAATAAAAAGATACAAAAAGGTACTATGGAAGCTCCATCTTCCAAACATGCAATTCCAGGCTCAAGATTTCAAAATTAGAAGTCCTCGGGTTCGAATCTTTACGCGCCCCTAATATATTTATTTAGCATAAGCACACGGCAAGATACGTACTTCTGCTCTGAATGGCTCTAGGTTTACTTAGAAGCTAAAAACCTGATATATTACATCTATATGTATAATTTATCTACGTTATTACTAGTTCATCAGCCCACATGAATGATCACAAAGACTTGGAACTGACACCCATTCAATGTTCTAGTTTATGACCGTAATTTTGCAACGGAGGATGCACCATGTGCCGGCCAGAACCATCTGTAGTTTCAGTCACAAGAAGCCTGAGCCACCAACGCAGTGATGTGGTACAGCGGAGCCACCAACGCAGTGATGAGGTACAGCGGAGCCACCAACGCAGTGATGTGGTACAGCGGAGCCACCAACGCAGTGATGTGGTACAGAGGAGCCACCAATGCAGTGATGTGGTACAGCGGAGCCACCAACGCAGTGATGTGGTACAGAGGAGCCACCAATGCAGTGATGTGGTACAGCGGCACTAATGTGTGAAGACTTTTGTGTCCCATGAATAGGTCTCACTAAGTGCTATTGAAATGCAGTAATGCAGAGCCTTTTACAGGTTTTTGTGCACCATTTGGGGCCAGTTGGCCTATATCTGTAGCTGCTGTGTAGCACGAACCAGTGCGAGTGGATTTCCCAGTAGTTGGTGCGGTCAAATTTACTTTACCTCTTATTGTTGTTCTGAGAGTCTCACTTTTATGGCATTAATGCGATCAGAGGCAGTTAAGTTCTCACTTATCTTGAAAATCTAGGATAGGTGGCAACTAGTTAAGAGAAAATATACAAGAACCGAAAACGCAATCTGTCGTACATTTCACTTCCATGCCCAATGAACAATGAATTCTCCAAAACCTTTTTTAATAGAAACCAAAAACTCACGCATGCATCTGTTGTGCGAGTAACTACTGTTTCTTTACATACGCTTTTGCTTGCAGTTTTCTGCAGCACCTATCATCTCTGAAACACAACCCGACCCACAGTACCGTTACTTCACAGCCCCTAAGGATCTCGGGCACCAAAGCCTGTGCTCGTTGTAAGTTATGAAGCTGTTGGAGTGCTGTCATAGGGAGCGTCTTAGTGTTCCCTGGTGCAGTCTTTCTTCTCTGATTCATACTTCAGTTCTCCACCAACGTCATTGCAGAGCAGCTATAACAGTCATCGTTTCTACGGTATTATCGTCTAATGCAGAGCCTGACGGCCTCTCGCTACGCCCTATCAATGGAAGTATTTGGTGATTTCAGGGTCAGAGGACATTCTTAGAGTTTGGGAATGAAAAACAGTAGTGTTGCCAAACAAATATACCGTGCAGGTGGTCTCGTGTTCCGACCGAGCAGTGGAACAACGAGGTGCTTTGCAGATTAAAGGCTATTCTTAGACCTCGTTGGCAAAAACATATATAAAGCGATCGAAGAGTTTAGATGTAACTGATATTAAAAGGGGTTTAGGTGTATATTTTATAGCTAATCCGGGGTTCAAGTATAATGTGCTTCTCTATGGATATAGGTGTTAGTCTTAAATATGGGTTTGGGTATTTTTTTTTATTTAGGTGTAATTAGTATGAAGAGGGTTTCAAATGAATTTTTTTATAACTTATGATTGGTTTAAGTGTAGTCGGTTATAATAAGCTAACCTAAACTAATCTAACCTAAACATACCTAACCAAACCTGACCTGACCTAACCTAATCTATCCGAAAATAAAAACAATTAAAAAACATGGCCTGATTTCCCTCACGTTCGATATAATTTTTTTTAAAAAACATCATTAGAACATTAGCGGAAGCTAACATTGCCTGTCCTAACATTACATAAGCCAGCATTTTCAGTTTATCTGCGGAAATCAACATAGCAAAGTCTGTAGAATTTCTCCCACCGATAAGTGTAATTTTTTCAATTACCGGTACAGCTAATGGTAGGAAAATACGGTTATTGTCGCATTTAGTTCAAAACTGTTGCAGTTAGACTCTACAGTAGTATATATTCGTTATACATATGGATAGTTTCTTGTTACACCTTACAATTGGAAGTATATGATGTGAATTCCGGATAACAGAATCTTTAACATTTGCCTAAATAGCACTTTGCTACCAATAGGCTTGACAGTCATCTAGTACAATGTAGCGTATAGTAAGTGTATATTTATATAGCAATATTCATTGTAATTTTCAATTTTGACTGCTAATAAACTTATTATGATTATTATAATGTTCTTATAATTTGGAATTAAAAAAGTAACAGAGTAGCACGAAATTAATAGTATGTATATAGCCTCTCGTGACCCCTGACGATGGGAACAATGATACAAATGCCCGATTAGAATAGATACTTTGACCACGATGAAAGGTAATGAAGTCTTATCAGTATCATTTGCACAGCTGGTCTCTTGTTACGCTTGGTCTTGGAATATCTGGAAATTTAGGGCTAGGGAATAGTCTTGGACCTTGAGAATGAACAATAGCAGTTTTGTTTTGCGAGCAAAACTGTGAAATTCACTTTATATATTCCCTTTATCATCTAAAGAATGTGCTTAAAACATTTTAAGCAAATTAGTTAAAAGTAAGTACAGTAAGCTGAGATACAAGCATACTTTGAAAGTGAAGTTCATATAACAAGCGACAAACTGTCGAGATGTAGGGGATATGAAGCTTACCTGAAGTTTCGAAGAGGAACGTTGATTGATCAAAACACACGTCGAAATTGTACAAAGAAACAGAAACGGCTCATCATATGGTAGCTGTGAGAGATTTCTGATTAGTTTTTAATTTACCATTTCATTAGTTATGTCATAATTTCTTATGCTTTTATTTAACATTATTCACAAAAAACTTCACTCAAAAATTATATGGCAGTGAATAAGTATACAGGGAAAAATCTGCTGATTCATAAATTGCCACGGCAATACGGTAATTATATACATACTTATGAAGGTGGACATTCAGTCATGAAATTATATCCAGCCCGTGACACAGTTGCTGCTTCCTGGCCACGAGCGGGAGATATTGTGCTGCACAAGCAGCTGCAAAATTATTTTGCGTCCGCAGCAATGAGAGTGATGGGGCTGGTGCGCCGCTGTGCTACTCACCAGTGAGTAAAACAGTAGACAGGAAAGTCGTGTAAAGATGTTTTCGTGCTGATGATATTGACATAGGCTAGTTCATATATAGTGTATCGATGTAGAGCTCTGCCAAGTTCTTCGACAATGATTGCTAGAGAGACAAGCTGAAGCTGGTGCTACGGTTCTTCAACTAAACAAAAATATATAAATTATAATCATGCCCGCAAGCGATGCTGAACAGCTCTGACAATGGATACACTGGGGATTTAAAATGGTTTTTGAGAGCAAAACTGGCATAATTTGGGGATCTGCCTCACGTGGTTTAATAAATTTTATATAATTCCATTAGGCCATGTATCTTAAACACGGTTGCGATACATGGTTTCCGATGGTTGTATGTTCACGCAATATATTGTAATTTGACTCTTTTCGCGCAGAAATGTATTACATTTTTGGCGCAAGAACGGGCATACGTAATATCATTTGCTTCGTACACTGTACTCAGTGTCCGAGTGCTATGCAGTGTAGGTAATTCATAGCAGAATGAGCACGGTACCTACCACATTTCCAGTAGTCTAGTAACGCTCTATAGTTCCTTAGTATAGATATCTGTGTGTACGGTACCTACCACACTTTTCCAGTTGTCCAGTAGCGGCCTAGTTCCTTATAGGGATATTAACTGTGTATTGGTGTTTACAGAATTACTTTAATTATCATTCACATATTAGCGCTGTGGTTTTATAGGAATAACAAACACAACTCCGCGTCTACCAACAGATTTACTGAGTGAGCCACCAAGTCAGCTCTGCAAGTGCCAATAGAACAACTTTGGATATCTGTAGAACTTAGACAACTGTGCATCTGTCTACTGTTTAAACATACACAGCAACGTGTTCTTACAGTGATTAGAATGAATGGGGAACAAAATTCTGTCGAGTGAAACGTCTCAAGACAGTCTGGTTCTTCAAGTTCACTGAAAAGTTTCGGCATAGCAGGCGGATGAGTTTCTTGAAAGCTGAAAACTTTATCCTTGCAACAAACTAAAATAACTGTTGAATGACAATCTTTTTTTTTTTTAGGCTTGCCACACAACAAAACATAAATGAACAGTATTTCAGTGCCACCTGTTCGACAGCCGATCGAGAGCATAAATGATTAAAGTCTGAATGTGGTTATGAATTGAATTGTGTTTGGCACAGCGACGAAGGTGGGCCGTCCTCCTCATCGCCGTTATTACCCAAGGGAGGCAAAGTTCTCGAGACCGTAGCCGTTCCGCCTCATTCCTTATAAGAGATCCACACTGCAAGGCTTGTATCTTCATCCCTCAGGGCCGTGCGATGAAGCCTACGCCGCCCCAATAAATAAGCTATAGCTCTTCCAATTGCATTAATGTTACATCTGCATAGAGCTGCAACTGGAGAAGGGAGGGGAGAAGTCGTTGTAAGGGTGGGAGAGATGCGATGAACATTGTTGTTCTCGATGTAGATGGTAAAAATAGGAAAATAGACTGATAGTGGGCAGGGATAGTGTGCACTAGGGTATGGAATGGTGGAGGCTGGGAAATAAATAAATCGTATTTGGAAAGATGGTAATTGAGGAGAGTTCCGAGTAAATTCATGGTCATTATCGCCTGGCATGCAGAAAAGTTGATGCCGCGGTATTCTTTTGACTAGAGAGAATCATGTGTAAAAAAAGGTATCCCAAGGGCGCAAGTTTCAGTACTATATAGGTTTATATTCAAGGAAAGTAATACTGTAAACTGATTCTAATTCATAGGTGAAATAGAAAGGTTTAAATTAGACGAGAACTAACAGCAACAGAGCTAGAATTAGCGAGCGATTGTCGAGTTCAGTTTATATAGCCTCTGCAACAAAACTAAATATTTATCATTAACAAACCGAAAATTAATCGTCTTTCCTATATTATTGCTGAGCACAAATACCCGAGGTATATGACCATTGTAACTATTAACGTACTAAAGAAACACAGGCTTTAGGGCAGCTAGCGACGGACCGCAGTGCCACAAGGATTGTACTTTATTGCATAGACATTTTTCAAATGCGATGGCAGGGCTCAGAAAGGTTACAGAGGCGGTGTATGTTTTTTTTTTGAGAGGGAGAGGGGGGGGGGTAATGGGCCAAGGTAAAGGTGAAGTTAACTTGACCGCACACACCAACTGGGTGACCAACATACAATTGTTCGTGCTACCACTGAGGAGCACACGGCTTCAGTCGACCATAGTGTGCCAGATTATGTCATCAGGGACTGAAGGTTCATGCAACAGCCGGCCGGCCGGCCGTAACCATCAAACTATCATCATCACTGTTAGGGTCAGTTCCCACTCTAACAGCCTGGCACTGAAGGTGAGAACCCCACTGGCATCAGAAGCCAGAGTGGACATTAAGTGTTCGACTGCGACTCCGTAGAATTGTTTAAAAAATACTCATGTTATGTTTCATAGAAGCATAAAAAACGACTTGATGCTGTGGAGTGGTACAAATGACGCAACGTATCTTTGTAAATGTCGGAAAATAAATTTTTGGTTTAATACGTGTGCTTAGCATTGACAGCGGTTACATAGCCTAACCTTTAGCCTGCACTCTACAACAAAAAATTAAGTACCCGAAATTGAATAAAGAGGTGGTTAGAAAGACCAGACCTGCCCTCCCCTAACCTACCCGAAGTTATGAAGGATTCTAATCCAAATTACCTGAAATTAGTTTGGGTTTTCCGACAGTGCGGCCTAAAAAGTGCGAAAATCAGCCAGGCGAGGGTAACAGTACCTGAACTAGAGCACTCTGAGAGCGCATACCTCCGCCAAGTGAGCCAACGGTAGCAAAAATTCAAATTGGCTCTGAAACCATAATTTTCTTTGCATAAACTCCAAAATCTGATCATTTGNTGTAAATTTCATCCAAATCGGTTCATAACTTTTTGAGTTATCCTGGTGACAGACAAACAGACAGACAGACAGACAGACAGACAGACAGACAAACACGACGAAAACATAACCTCCTTGGCGGAGGTAATTAGACAGTCAGGCTGATTTCATAAGCTGATGAGAACCGAAGGCCTCATATGACGCTAATGAAGCACTACGTCGTTGCAATTGTAAAACACGTAATTATTAATCTAATGACAAGTATATACTGTAGTGAGCAGTTGGCTGAGGCAAATAGCTAAACTACTTTCATGATATTTATTACGAGTCACAGTCACCATCGGGAGTCGGACTCAAGCACTTAGGAATAGCAGGGGTTGGAATCGGAGTCGGAAAAACAGGAGGACCAAGACTCGAAGCCGGAATCTGGTGCTTGTAATGATTATTATGCGTTTTTATACACTACTCTAAAACTGAACTTTTTCAATAAGTAGGCCCCAATTTATTGCATGTGTAATGGTTCAAACAATGTAAGAAAAATCCAATGATATTATGGTTACGAGTCATAACAAGCCATTGCATTGTTTTCTAGCACTTCGAAAGCTGAGGGTTTGGAGTATCATTTAATTTTTGACTGTTCCGTCCGATATAGCCATGAACCCTGAAAATTAAAGTTACATATTGAAAGACTTAAATACAGAGCTAATCCGTTGTTAACAAAATTTGGGGTTGAAATCAATGTACCGGTACTTGCTATTGTTACGACGTGATAAGTTATAAGTGCTGTCATATATATATATTTTTATACGTACTTCATTGGACAGTGAATATATATATATATCAAATGAAATAAAATGATATGCATGACGCCATAAATTTTGGGAGGCAAGCCACCCGCTCACAAGATCATAAATTTTAATCAGGTAATGTAAACAATAAACAATGCAATCATGAAAACAATATATAATGCAATTACCACTCTGTATATTGACGAATGAATAAAATTTGATATAAATCCCTGACCAATCGAATCTCTTAACCTAAGTCAATACGAGATTCTGCTTCTGTGGAAAGTTAATGACGCACACGATATGCAATCAACAATTTATTGTAGCAACCATCACAGCATATAAAAATAAGCCAAGGAGAAAATCGATGGAACACGTGAATGAATCTCACGAGAATATCTATATCACATATTTAAATTCGCTTGACACAATAAAGACAGCGCGGGTGATGGAAAGAGAAGTCATAATGAAATTCAAATAGATCATAATTCTGTGTACCAAAATGAAACATTCTTGAAAAATTATTATTATCAACAAGTAAAATCTGTTCATAAAGATTAGTCATCGTCATTATTTGTATTGTGAGAAAATGAAAAAACAGTGCCTCAACCGATCATGATGTAAACTTCATAATTTTACACCATGGTGGCTTTGGGAGGTTCTGGTTAAAAAAACGAATCTCACGCATGTCTTGATCGAAGTTAGACATGATTACATACGTTTGAACATACGGGTGCCTAGATGTAGACGTATTTTTCGTGCATTTAACGATGACAAACATTAATTTGACGATAGTCCACAAAGAAGTCGCGCAAACTAAGTTCCGGTAATGAAATTCAAGTCACACGGCTTGACTGAATTATAAATGATAGTATAGCATTGTACAAATGATGACAATTATACCGGCAATATGCAATGATAAAAATTTATTTTGACGATAATTCACAAGGAAGACTACTTAATCCAAGGAAAAATGTGGCCAGCATCTCCCGTAGACATCTCCCCGTTTTGCTTTCAGATCCTCTGAAGTGCACCGCCTTCTTCTTGACTTGGACCCCTATGGGGGGCACTGCTCCATCGGGTATGTTTCCTTTCTTTCTTCGGAGGGTGGCTGGTGTGCTCGCAGCCCCGCTTGCTTCCGTATTCCGTCGAATGTTGGGGCTGGGCTCTTTTCCAGAGTGCTGGCGTGTTGCCCATGTGACGCCTGTTCCGAAGGGTTCGGTTTCATCCCGTACCTTTAATTATAGACCCATCTCGATCACACCTGTTTTGTCGAAAGTTTATGAGAGGTTGGTTGCGTCGAGATTGGGTTGTTTTCTTGAGAAGCAGGGTGTCCTTTTCCAACACAGTTTGGTTTTTGTAAGGGCTTGGGAACCTGTGAGGCTCTGCTTCACATTTCTCATGTGTTGCAGCTGGCTCTTGATGGGGGTCATGAGGCAAAATTGGTACAGCTTGACTTCAGTGCTGCTTTTGATTGCGTGAATCCCCTTGCGCTGCTCCTTAAGCTGAGATTAATGGGTATTGGTGGTTCAGTTCTCGTGGTAATTAGTCAATTTTTATCTGACAGACGTCAATGTGCAGTTGTTGATGGGAAGAGGAGTGAATTTTTGAATTTGGTTTCTGGTGTCCCACAGGGTATTGTTCTGGGCCCTTTGTTGTTCATTGTATATACGGCGGATCTTTTTCATCTTGTTAAAAATTTACTTGTTGGTTACGCTGATGATGTTACTTTGCTGGCTGTTTTCGATAAGCCTAGTGATAGATTAGAGGTTTCAGAATCTATTCAGGATGATTTGGAAATTATTGATTCCTGGTGTTCTAGGTGGGGGATGAGGCTAAATGCGGGTAAGCCAAAGACCCTGCTCGTGTCCAGGTCGCGTACAGTGGGACCTCCTTTTCCTGCACTCATGCTGGATGGTGTATCACTTCCTTTGGTTGATGACTTGGTAATCTTGGGTGTCAAATTTGATCCAAAGTTGACGTTTGAGCCCCACATTCATTGTTTGCCTCACGTGCATCGCAAAAAATTGGTCTTATGAGGCGTGCTTGGAGAGTGTTTGGCTCGGTAGAATTGACACGTCGCTGTTTTAATTGCTTTGTCCTCACTCCTCTGGGGTACTGCTCTGTAGTCTGGGGTTCTGCTGCCGATTGCCATCTGTGTTTGCTTGACAAAGTGGTTCGTCGATGTGCGTTCATGCTGGGTGGTGTTGTGCCTTGTGATCTGGCGCATCGTCNNATGCTGGGTGGTGTTGTGCCTTGTGATCTGGCGCATCGTCGCAGAGTTGGTGGGGTCTGTTTTTTGTATAAAATCTATAACTGCCCCAGTCATCCACTGTCTGAGTTTCTTCCGGATCCATTTGTTCGGGTCAGGTATACTCGGCGTACTGGTGCTCTTCATGAATTTACCTTGGAACCGTTACGATGCCGTACGGGCCAGTATTCCCGTTCGTGTTTTCCATCGTGTGTGGATGTTTGGAATGGTCTTGATGGCTCTGTCTTTGCTGGTGCGGGATTGGCAGCTTTAAACGATCTGTACACAAAGCTATTCTGTGATCTCGGGTCTTCTTTTTTTCACTCTTTTGTTTTCTTCACCTGCTGGGCTGGTTGCGTAGGGGTTTGTTAAATTCATGGCGTTTCTCCGTTGCTACGTCGCCAGTCTGGTGTGATTCAATAATAATAATAATAGTAGGTCATAACCATCGTTACGTAGTTTACATTTAACACAATTATCGTCGCGTTACCCGGTTTAATATAAAATTTGCGTACCAGCTAAGCACATCTTAGTCTACCCCAACTCTTACTCGCTAACCTTTTTATAGAGACAATAATACCTTCTCTTTAATTTCTAATCACGTTAAACTAAAGTTTCATTTGATTTTTTTGCTGCAGTATTCCACACTTTCCATCATTTTCTAATCCCGATCATTCCCCATCGCACTTATTCAATGCTTACCGATGCCCAATTGCCTCGAGCGGTGCATAACTGCTGTAGAATCTTTTCAATGATTTCCTAAATGGATGACATATCTGCAAATGCCGCGGGTCCTGGCCGCAGCTCACAAATCACTTGATCAATGAAACTAATGCTGCCCCGATGCGCACGACGAAGAATGATACTATCAATGTAAACTCATACTGACGCTGTCGAATGCATTCGTTCCGCTTCCCTGGTCGTTATCGATGAACACTCGTTCTTTTGATGAATCCCGGGCCTACTAATTCGCCAGAGGGGGCCAAAATCTCCACTTAGTTGAAAGCAAAGAGTCGTGGCACGATGCCAAATATCGAAGAGTCTCATATGGCGTCCAATAGAAGAAAGTTGACGGGTAAAATGGCCCAATGAATTCGCTTCTAATTCCATGGGCGAAACTTCTTCAAGACGGTCATGCTAGATTTTTGCATGTTGCCGTAAAATTAACGGGTGAACTGTTATTGAAGATTGAGCTAACGCCTTTGCACGGCGTAGGAGTAAAGGCACAATACATCACCTAAAACTGGGAAGTGCTCTGTTTCAACTAAATTTCACACCACACTGTACATTACCACTTCAGCTGGGTCCTCAAGGACCGGAGCTGATAATAGGTGCAAAGACGAGCACAAAGCATAAAACTCGAAAAAACCCTTTCCTAATCCCAGTCGAACGTTGTCATTCGGCTCCTCCCAAAATTTACTCTAACCAATCGTATTTTAACATCCCGAGTTTCGCTTCCCTCTGCTCATCCCCTTCATATTCACAGTTAAGTATATATTTGGACCAACCCTCGGGTTGCTCCAGCCAATGGTATGTACATGATGCTTAATCTATTTTTAAATGGCTGCCCGACTAGGTAGTCTATATATCTCTCATTGGTTGCTTCCTGATAAAAAAAAAACTCAGCCTATGTTTGAGCTGTCTCGCGCTTCAAACCACGAAGAGAAAATAAAAAACTAGAGCACTCAGGGAGCGCATACCTCCGCCAAGTGAGGCAACGGTCGCAAAAAAATCAAATTGGCTCTGAAACCATAATTTTCATTGTATAAACTCTAAAATCTAATCATTTGTGTCTTTTGATAGTAATAACAGCTTGTGAAACTTTCTTCATAACTTTTTGAGTTATACTTCTAACAAACGTTATGACAAACATGAGTCAAACATACAAACGAACAAACCGATCTGAACCAAAATTTAATCACTAATGTCTTGCAACATTACTAACAACCCCTATCAATTTCATAAAAATCCATTCATTATTTTATGAGTTATTGTGCTAACAAGCATAAAATTAAAAACAGTGACAAACGAACAAACGGATCGTTACTAAAATTTGGTCATTTACTCTTTGTTATATACCTAACAACTCATGTCAATTTCATCAAAATCCATCCTTAACTTTTTGAGTTATGGCATTAAAAAAAAATGAGGCAGACAAACAAACAAACTAATGGACATATCGTCACCAAAAGTTAATCATCTGTTCCTCCTAATATACGTAACAATCCCTGTAAGTTTCGTCCAAATCGGTTCATAACTTCTTAAGTTATCTTGGTGACAGACAAACAGCCAGACAAATAGACAGCCAAACACGACGAAAACACAACCTCTTTGGCGGAGGTAAAAATAAACTCTCACTAAAATTAAGTTACAGGCAGCTTCCATGTTCCTTTCATGCTACCAATGTAACCCTAGCTTGGTTCACGTCTGCATCTTTCTGGCTTAAAGCAATTTATTTTTCTACCCGACCTGTCTAAACTCTGGCCGCTCTCTGGCCGTGTATATGCATCATGATATCCTAACACCATAACTGTAGAAGATATACTTGAGATAAAAGAGTGTTTTTTAGTAGCGCATACTTCAGGCTTCAGTAATAGCACTAGAAATAACGAATGCTGCTTTTTATTGGTGTTACAGTTCTAGCATTTATGGTAGCAAGTATCACATTTCCGAGGTTTTTATCGGAGATTTACCTCGTCTGTCCGCACTCCCGATCGTGGCTACCGACTGGAAACACCCTCCTCGCAGCGACACCTCCGTCTGATCCGGATATATCTCTCGGCGCGCCTGTCTTGGAACCATTCCACAGCCAGACAGCAGAGGATGTGCATACCAGTTTGTCTCCTGCAGCTCGCTTGAGACCTTGAAGCATAGTGCAGTGCTTAGAACGATTAGATGAGACTGGGCATTGGTAGTGTTTTAAGCTAGAAGTTAAGACTGTCTATTTTTTTCAAGTTTTGAGTGTCGAGTTTTATCAAACTATGATTGTGCATATATGTCTTGTATACATAAATGGATATGTACAATGCTCTATTGATCATAGAAGTAGTTTTTCGGAAATGCCAAATAAAAGTTTTTTACCGACATCATTATTGCTGAAATGAAGTTCATTTTCATAAAGTATCACATACTTTGGACTTTGGGAACACATGAAAATCATGAAAGTATAGCGTTAGTTAGTTTCAATCAAGTCATTAGCGCCAACTGCTCATCTCAAGTTTTCCAAAACAATGCATTGTTGTTACACCGCTACAGAGAACATAATCACTCTTTGCTGCCCAACTTTAATACCTTCGTAAAGTACATACTTATATACCTCTGACACTTGTGAATCTCAGACCGAAAAAGTTATTGTACCTCAACTGCTCAGTAGTGAATCGTTTCCCAGCTCTGAAATCTGCAATCATCATCGCGTTGCTGTAGTACTTTGTCATTTTGACTTCCTCCAAGGAGGTTGTTTTTGTTGCGTTTGTCCGTGTGTCTCTGTGTCTGATATTCTGTTTGTCTGTTATCCTGTTTGTCTGTTATCCTGTTTGTCTGTCACCAAGATAACTCAAAAAGTTATGGACGGATTTTGACAAAATTTACAGGGATTGTTAAGCATGTTAGGGGGAACAGATGATTATCTTTTAGTGAAGATCCTTTCATCCGTTTGTTTGTTTGTCTGCCTCATTTTTCCTACTGTCATAACTCAAAATGTTATGGACGGATTGTTATGGAATTTGCACAATTGTTAGGTATATCATGATGAGTAAACGACAAAATATTGGTGATGATCTGTTAATTCGCTCGTTAGTTTTTTGCTGTTTTTAAATTTATGCTTGTTAGCACATTTACTCAAAAAGTTAGGAATGAATCTTAATGAAATTTACAGGAGTTGTTGGTAATAGTAACATACAGAATGATTAAATTTTCGTGATGATCGGTTCACCTGTTTGTTTGTCTAATGTTTATCAGAATGTTTGTTAGCAACATAACTCAACAAATAATGAACGGCTCTTCAAGAATATTAGTGAAACTGTTAATACGGTTAAGAGAGACAGAGGATTTGATTTTGATGTTAATACAAAGAAAATCATGGTCTTGGCACCAATTAGAATTTTTTTGCTAGATTTGTCTTGCTTGGCGGAGGTATGCGCTCTCAGAGTGCTCTAGTCATATAATTTATGATCTGACAACGGTACTTCTCAAATCATTTTGAATGTGATCCAGAGCTGAACGATGCTATCTTAGTTCCAGGACTAGTAATGTCCTTAAAATATTTAGCTCCAGAGCTGGGATTTGGCAGATGGCATCACTAGTGCTCATCTGGCAACGCCAGCGTCAAAAGAATATTTCCGTTTCTGCGTCAGAAGGTGAGTATCCTACTCATCTTCTGACGCAGAAACGGAATTTTTCTCTTAACGTTGACCTTGCCAGATGAGCACATGTGATGCCATCTGCCAAATCCCAGCTCTGTTTAGCTCCTCTGTAGATGAAGGTCTAGTAAGTCAGTCATACCTAGTTGAAATATGGTACCGTACGGTTAAACTTGCTCATTTTACGTGAGTAGTATGTTTGCTGGGAGATATTACTTCGTGAAATACTAAAATTTTAATTTTAGGATGATTATAAATGAGTACCATAAACCTCGATATACATTGGTATCCCAAAAAATATATGGAGCGATAAGATCACAAATGAAGACGTTCATCAACCGAAACGATAGCAAAAGTTCTGATTGACAACCATTGTTTATATATGACTATTGTGGTGGATCTTATTATGGTATTCTACAGTCTTTATAGATACGGAACCAGAAGTAGCAGATTACTCAGTTCTATTCGAATGATATTAGCTATTCTTGGGTTCTGTGCATTTATTAAGCGCTTTTTTGGTTTGTGAAAATGCACAAAACTGTTTTAATACGCGGAGGACGGATGCATGAAAGTAATTTCAATGAAAATAATTCAATTTGAACTTCCCATAACAAAAATATTTCTACTTGAAGTCAACTTGGAAGACCGTCTGCTGTCGAAACCATTAATTAATTGCATGGGCTTCAGGGCCGCTTCACTCGTTGCGGTCAGGTGCTAGTGCGTTTTCGTCGGCTTTGTATTAACATTTCTTCACAAAGTGAGTCAAAAGTCATTAAAGAAAGCGCCGCGGGAGCAATATTGAATTGACTTTCGAAAAACAAAGCTAAGTAGCGCATTGCGTGCTTCTCTTGCAGTTGCGTAACGGAGATGTTATCCATCTACTCTTGTCTCTTCGATAACAATGAACATACCGCGTTCCAGGTGATAACAAGTCAAGGATAATAGGATGACTTCAGATTTACTGGATCGTCGACAAGAGGAGAGAATTATGGGCAATTTAGAATAGCAATTTTTGATTAAATTAAGAAAACTTAAATTAAACAATTAAAACGAAACTTAATAGTAGTTTTTGTCTTTCAAATATAAAATAATTTGTACCACATGTACCTTTAAGGTCTTTTGCATATTTTAAATAGCTTATATATGACATTGTACCATAGGTTGTCAATATAGTTTCAATGCTGTTGTCTTGACCACTGACACTCGGGTGAGTGAAGGTTTCAGTGATGTCGCCAATAATAATATCAGTCGAGGATTAATTAAAACTATTGTTGGAGGCGTAACAAAGGGATATGTTAACTGTTTACAGCACCTTCAGCCCAAAGACCACAGCTCCAACTAATGGAGAATTCAAGGTTATATCGGGAGAATATTACCGAAGATACCTTCGTGAAAGTACAATGTCGTAAAAACTAAAATGTTTATCATAGTCAAGAGGTTATACTCTACGTTGTCTCTCCTACAATCTTTATAAATGCTGTATGTGATTCATGAGCCGTTCTGCAAATTATTTTACCCGTTAAAATAGCGATCTTTCTTTTGAACCACAAACAAGTTCCCAACCAACGCAACATACCAATTGTGTGAAATAGAACTTGACCGAAATTCAGGGGGAAATACTAGGTTTCGCAGATGCTCACTAAAACGTTTCGTACATGCTCCCTTATAAGAGAACTTAGAACGCCTCCTACCGTAAGACTATCACCCGCAGTAGGTAGAGGAAGAAGGGAGAGAGGGGGAGGAAGAACAAAAAGCACTGAGACAGGAGTTACAAAATAAATGCCGTCATTTTTATGGCCAGCTTTAGGTCAACCCACCTTACACCCTGCAAAAATTCTGAACATTGCTCAACTCCTTTTCCATCTTTTTGGGTAGGCAGACAAATATACATATGCTGTAATCTTAAATGTAAACATTATCACCTCTCTCTCATTTCGTTCGCGCGTGATGAACCGTATCAGCCCTCTTCGCTTCGCTCGCATGTGGTAATAATATGAGGGTAATAGGCTCATGCAGTTCTTGCAGTGCGGCCACGCTGTCGAGTTGCCGGCAATTCAACAAAACCAGATACCGCGTGCCATCTTTTGCCTGGCTGGCATCTTCAAAAGCAGGGCTTAATTGCACTCGTGCATGAGCAAGCGTGCGTGTTCCGAGATAAACCAATGCGCAGATTCTTCTCCCCCTTCTTATTTATTTCTCCTTTCTTTTTTCTCTTTCGTCTTCCATTTTTCTCCTCTCGTTTCTCCATTCCTCTACATCCTACTAACATAATGGCAATATAGCTCATAGAGGGCCGGGGTGTAAGTCCCGGTGTCTCTTTGGGAATGGGCCTTTTGGTTCGTCTACTGCCGCCTATCTAAACTAATCTAATCCCATTACGCATGCTTCGCGTACTTCCAAACATTTGAAAATCTGCCCGACATACTAGCTGGGATGTAACTCAGTTACCCGTTAAAATGTCCATCACATAAGAAATGTGCATCGAATAAATTATAGTCATTTGGTAGGTATTATGTCATGCATGTCATGCAACGATACGATAGTGAACATGAACCCTAGTTGGCGCCTAAGGGCTTTTGCTAGCGGCTGGATCAGTTTTTGTTTTTCAACACCAACATGCTGTTTCTTTCTAGAAAAAAGTAATCATAATTACATTAAAACAATTTTACCTGATTTGTTGTACTGCAAATATGAACTCGATTGATACAAATGAGTTATTACGACCAATACAAAGTATCTAGTACATAGTGAAAGTATGCAGGCCAACTGTATACTCATGTACCTAAGGGAAGATAACATGCAATGCAATAGCATTGATTATAATTTAGATGCCTCCTGGGGAGGAAGAGACTGTAAACTTTTTTGTTCTGTTGATTGGTATATATCTTGCTTTACAATTAGTAAAGAAAAAGTGTAAATTTTTAGATGTAGATAAAACAATTTCGAGGCAATTAAGTAAATGTTGGCGTGACAATAAATATCTATTCTAGCACCAATTACAAAAACACTCTGCATTTATATTGTTGCAGATTTAACTAGTAACGTTTACCTTCTATTGAGCACAATATATACAATAGCTATATCGTCTAGCAACTAAATGCGTCATCTATTTTTCCTAATGCCTCAAGGGTGGACTGGCCACGAGGATCTCACAGAAGATTGGGCTTCGCTATTTTGAATCGTGAAGCAAATGTTAGCAGCAAACCAATGACGCTTGAGACTGCAGAAAGTTCTATTTTGTTATTCAGGTCTGAATACTGGGCCGTCCCTAGGAAAATCAATCCAATGCTAAGGCAGGAAACACGGCACAAACTGGGTAAAGCAGCGTGTCTGAAGTTACGGAAAAGTCAAGCTTACTGGACTTAAATTAGATCGATTTGCCGTGTTTGTTGTTTACACCTCATATCTATAGAGAGCATAGACTTGAGCTCTCTAACTGAACTCTTAGTTCTCTATCAAAATATCACGCTACATTACATGACAGAATGAAGCTCTTGTTTCAAGGCTGCAGTACGCTATTGCTGGACAATAGTTGCGTATTTTTATACACGTACGTTTAAATCAACTATACATAGCATTTCTGTTGCAAAAGAAGACATTGCACAAGACATTTTTCTTTTGTGAGCTGGAAACAATCAAGTTCTGCTTTCTGCCTTTATTCCGCCTGCAACTGGGGCATGTGTGTCGCTAAAAGTTTTGTACTTTCATTTGCGCAACATTTTTAGCATCAAGAAAGAAATAAAGCTACGTTGTGGAATTGCTGAGCCGTTAAGATCAAGAAAGAGCGTGACTCTGTCTTAAAAAAGTAGGATTGGCTCCTTTATTTTATGTCTATTAAGCTGCAGCCTCGGTCTGCGTCATGCTCCGCACACACAGCAGACCCCGAGCGTTACAGAGCGTCTATGAAATATTTGTTATTAACACCATGGACTACTTTGTAGTTAAATAATATAATATTCGTGCGGCTCATACATATAACTACACAGGTATATATGTATGTATTCGTAAACTACGAAGCAGAGCCTGGCGCGATGTCCATCACCGATTATACAATGGCAATGGTGTGTAGACCAGCGCCATCGGGTGAACTACGATTTTACGATGGAACATCGCAACCAATCCAACGGCGATGGCAATCAAACGATGGTCCGATGGAATTCTATCAAACAATCGGCGATGGCCATTTTCTTCATCGGCGATGGTGTTTTGAGGAAGCACTGGTCTGATGAAATGACTGAACATCCCATCGGCGATGGTATACGATGGGCATAGTCATCGGTTGTATTTCCGATGCCAATGAAATTATGAAAAAAGCTAAAACTACAGAAACAAAGCCTTACGAGTTTGAAACATTTTTTGTAACATTAAAACAAAGACTGGGTTAGAAAATTTTAGTTTAATGCATTTCCCAGATCTAATAATGTCAATTAATATTAAGGTTTGAAAGGTCATTACCTCTGAAGCATATTAGCTACTAGGCCAATACAAATTAAATTTTGTACAAAAAATTTCAGCACTGAACCTAAATCTCAACACTGACAGTAATCTATAAAATAAATTTAAGCACGCCTTAATTAACCCTAATACCCTGGGCCTTACACTTCGAAGCTTTCATCATGTAGGAATAGTATTACTGGTGTGAAAATCTCACACAGGCCGAGGTTATTAGAGATGCTGCTTTTATTCGATGTTTGTTGATTGAGATCTTTGTATTTTTAAAATGTGTTAATACGATGGTCCATCACCAATTGTGACGCCCTACGACTGCCATCGCCGATGGTTATTTCATCGTCGGTCATCGCCGATAAAAACTGGCGATTTTTGGTTCCGATGGCGTTGGAGCGATGGCATCGCATTCTCCATCCTAAGCACGATGGTGATGGCCATCGTACCATTGATTTTGCCATCGCTACATCGTACCATAATATCCGATGAAGACCTCTGCCACGAAGATAAAGGAGTGAAGCAATCGCTGAGAACTCAAAGGAGCTGAATATAGTCTATCGGACAGCAAATTTAGCCTATTTACCGCATGCGATAATATGAATATACTGCAACATTAAAGATGAAGTTAACTTGACCACATACCACAAGGAAATGTACAAGCACACTGGTTCATGCTGCAGAGAAATGCCAGCCATATAGGCCTCATTGTAGCACACGGTTTCAGTCTCTCATAGATTGTCAAAGCTGTGAAGTTAAAGTCAGAAGACTCAAGTGACAACTGAGACCCCCTCCCTCAAACTATTCGATTTCTGTTGAGGTCAGAGCTTAGGCAGAAAGCTCTGCAGCCACTATTGACATGAAATCATCCAGTTCGTTTTACAAGCTATTGCTTATGATCCAATACAATCAATTGTGTTAATATCTCACTCATTTCCTTCTAAAAATACATCACTCTGCATGCTTTAAATTACCAAATAAATATAGTGTCAATATCGCTTTAACATGGAACTGCGCTAACAATTTTTGCTTAATATTCGACAGGCAACCGACTAATCCACTACTTCCTTCAACGCTTTCAGCCAGCCTATTCCAGGCGCCCAGCTGCTAGGCCTCCCAAGGTCCCTTCTCCACCCACACTCCAGGAAGGTAAGCCAAGCTGCCCTTACACTTAGGCAGCAAACGATCAGACACCAAACCGCCTGGTGGATCGTTCTCTCGGTTTCCAGCGTAAATTAAAGTCTAATTTCTTGCTACTGCTGTTGCAAGCCCAAAATATGTATTTTTAATAAGGCCGTTTCTGCACCACACTAGTTTTGATCACATGATCTTGGTATCTTGGTGTACAACACTGTAAGAAACTGCACTTAGAAGTGACTAATTACCAAAATATGCATTACGCCATCTGCAGGGTGAAAAAGAAAAACACATTTTGTGTCCAACATTCATTGTCCCTAAGATGACTTTACGTACAATTAATCATATCAATACAAGAGGTAGCCGGTACCACTGGTCCACATGGAACTTGAATTACGGTTCTTAGCACAACACGCTTACGCGACGGCCTCCTGCAAGGGAGCTCAATCTTGTGTGCAGCTACGGGTCACATCGAAGCAGAGGTTGGGTAATATAACGGAGCTGTGACGGTGCGGCTCTTAAGAATTTAAATTCGTATGCCACAATAACCGCTGCGCTGATTGTTGACTCCTACCTAGTTTACGCCCCATTTGGGCAAGATTCTGGATCAATCAGTGAGCCAAAATCTGTATTTCTGAGTGACAAAGATTATTCACCTGGTTTTTCCGGGCGTCGACCCTCGAACAACATGTAACTTTCCAGATGTATTACGTTTGAAAGTCGGGCATGTTTTCAAGTTCGGTCGCAACGGCGAAAGCAGAACATTTTAAGCCCCTTATTTGCTTCAAGAATTAGTACCTAAGGTAACATGCTTGCATGACTAGGCTGTGCATTGGCTGTTGCTTCTAGTTTTTGGCGCTAAGTTTACGTTAAGTTTGTTTTCAGGCAACGAATGTTGCCGATAACCCCAAGAACGGGTTCATCAATCTAAGACGGCCACCAGCACTGAGCCACAAACTGCTATTCGCATCGCTCGAGCTCTGTCCAAACACGTCCTAAAAATCTGTCCTCAATGGAGCTGCAGTCCAGTGCCCCGAGGGACAGACCACCTGATTGGCCAATTTAGTTTCTTAATTAGAGCCTCATTAGAAATGAAAATTACTGAGCCTTTCAGCGCAAAATCTGAACAGCTTCTGCAGCCTCATTTTTACGTGGGCGATGTGGTGAGAGCTTAGAGAGAAACAAGTTAAGTATTAGGAAATACGGTTGTGATGGCAAATTGACCGTCTGAAGGATTTTCAACACATACAAATTATAAACGAAAATCCTCATGTCTAGTTTTGTTCATACCTATCTAGTTAATATATGAACGAGAAATGAATGCTTGTAGAATTATGTCCCGTATTTAGGACCTTGAAAACGTTAATGATCCTATATATATACTTTAACACCCTTGCGACTGACGCTATGTATATTCTGTAGTCTGTAGGTATAGCACGGTGCTCATACTAACACGCAGATCGTTACTATAATTTAAAGTTTCATCTTTTCAGTGGCATCAATTATGCCTGTTTTTTATGCATCCTGGTGCATCATCGGCTTTGTGACAAAGCCGAAACACGTAAGTGCATCATCAACGTGCCAAGTGCATCATCATGATGCACTTTAACTAATTTTGCTAGTATGGTACTACTAATTATGCTTTATCTCGCATAGCGTGGACACACCTAACGTAGATATCATTATGCCTCATTATTCTAAAATTTTGACGATATGGCACTGGCAGTGCGCAAAACAGGAGATGAAGTCTGTGCTGCGGAGGTATGAATAATCCCTCGCCGGCCGACTTCGATTCTCGTATTTTCAAAGCGCTGGCTTCTTTTTTTCTTCAAATTTGAACTCTCAAATTCTACAATTACAGCAAGAGGAATGTCTCGTTAGGTGTCTCTCCTGTATGCAAGATATTACACTATTATCATTACAGTGACATTGGAGTTAATCAAAGTGTGTCATGGTGATGCACTTAGCAGATATGCATATATACGATGCACTTGGGTGTTTCGGTTCGTGACAATAATGCATGTAATGCATGTAAGTGCATCAAAAGACGCCAAGACTTCTCTCAGTGTTCGAACAATTATTAGGGTTGAAAAGGGACGCAAGTTAGTACGAATAACACCGAACAGCGTGGAAATTCTGAGTTCGCTTCTTTATGCTATACCATTGCATCCATTTATTTACCCAATTACGACTTCCAATAGACGGCTGTCGTACTCAGCGGACGGGCCCGAGCCGTACGACGACGACCGTCGCCACCAAGACGACCGCAAGCAAGTCCCCGGGGCTGCAGGCCAGTTCTACTCCGCCCGGTACGGCAAGCGGGACAGCGGTACACAGCTGGCAGGTGGTGTACCTTCTACAGCTGCTCTATATTAACTTCTTCATTTTTTTTTCCTAGTTCTTCAGTGTATGAATTAAAAAACTAAAATAACGAACTAACTAGAAAGCCCAAGGGCGTAGGACCATCACCCGCGGTAAGGGACAAATTTCAACGCCGTCAGTTCTGATGCCAGCTAATTCTATATTTTATGGTATTTTTCATATCTCATTCAACCCACCAGACTGCCGTAGAAAATAATTTTTATGACTCAAGTCCTTCTGTCTCTTTTTGGATGGACAGACAACAAAATTCAGAGCCGTCATTTTTGATGTCCAGCTAATTCTGGCTTTTTGTATTGTTTACATCTACGTCAACCCACCTGACTCCCTACAAAAAATTATGAACACTACTCAGCTCTTTCTCCCTCTTTTTGGGTGGAAAGACATATTTCAACGTCTTAATTTTTGATGGCCAGCTAACTCTGATATTTTGGCATTTTTAAAATCTCAGTCAATCCACCTTACTGCCCATAAAAGTATTATTATTACTATGACTCAACATTTTCTGCCTCTTTCTACAAATTTCATGGCCGTCATTTTTTGATGGCCAGCAAATTCTAAATTTTTTGACATTGGTCACATTTACTTGGGAAAGTAAATTTAATTGTAAAAATTTAGAAAAAATGGCTATTTCTCCAGAAGTCGTGAGGTGGGTCCCATTCTGTCTTACACAATGTTACGGCCAACAGCTTCCGTGGGATGAACTTCGTATATTACGACAATGTTGCCCTTGGCAGTAGTTAGGCGAGGTTCTCAATATGTATATTGACATGAGGAATTGCAAATGGTCAATGAGTTGATGAGGAGCAATCGGTAGTCTCTTAACATCCTTATGGCGGTACTTACGGTTGTGTCTCACCATAATGACCACTTTGGGTGTTCCTATCCAACTTAGGAGGTAAGAACTTGTGAGAATCTTGTTCTGGACGACACTTGATTTGCACGTCTGGGCATGCAAGTTGAGCACCTGATAAAGAGAAAGAAGTTCCCGTGTCATTCTCTTCTGACGCTTTACTATTAGTATATGGTACTTATCTTCACGTACCACGTACCATTACAGCGTGGTCTGGCTGCGGTTTGACTTTCTTACACAAACTTAAGGTAGCGCACCAGTAGGTTTTGGCAGCTGTAAGTGTTGGGCCTCTCAACTGCCGCCGTGTCTGGTCGTATTTGAAGACTGTAATTTTTTCCTGTTTATCAGAAATTTTCAAATATTTTTCGAACAGTGAGAGGGAGAAATTCTTCATACGAATAACCTGAGAAGTTTTTCTTGATGACGATAAGGTAATTTTACCAATGCAAAAAACAGAGTCTGAGAGCACTGGTTTCTATTGTGAACTGTGCATTTGTGGTATCTGCTGCCCGTCTGCCGACATCAGGAGCCAAAAGCAACTCAGTCGTTTATTGAAAATAGACGTGAGGCGGCTTCATATGGAAGGCAAATTAACGTGGTCTTTTATAACAGTGACCGCAGTCTTGTTAGGTCCAGGTAGCCGCAACTTTTTGTCACTACCAAATGATGCAACAAATGTTAGCCGTCAAGCCAGCTGGCTAAGCCAGTCACTAGTAAATTTCAGATAGCTCTTCAAATTTAGAGTGTAGTAAAGCTCAAAAAGCTGTGCGCGGTTTTTATTACTTAAACGAACACTGCAACGTATGGAGACGCGGTTGAGAAGAATACTTAGTTGATATGACCAACGCGAGACTAGCTTTTGAAATGTGAGTTTCTAAGCGCTTGTTCACATGACCCTGCGGTTGCTCGAGGTCGGGGCCGAGAATGTATCTACCGTCTTGTTTACTTCCAGTAGCTAGTAGGTATTCTTCATCAATCAGGCTTGCAAACCACCCGGCTGAGCACAGCTGACAGTGAGAATGTTTTTGCAGTTTTCCGGCGTTGTAATGCTAGTGAATTCTTAGAAATCTCCGTAGTTTATTTCAACGTTTTCGACACATTATAGTTTTTTATTGAATATTTTTTGCATGAGCGAGCCTGTTGGCGATATCGCAGGTGTTCGGCAAGAGATTCACCTTCAAGTATTGCTGTGAGAGCCTTAAATCCTAAATAAATGATTGGAACGCTGCGTTCGCTCATCCGGTGAGCCCCTCAGCTGCGCCTTGGGATGAAATTAAACGAATAAGCTCCGATGCTGGCGAATTTTCTTCTCAGAATCTAGTAGCCTTGTCGCCGATGGACAGGATTAGGACTTATTTTATTCAAACTACCGGGCTCTCGAGTGTTGGCACTCATGAGAAATAATTCTTCTCTCAGGATGGAGCCTTAGCGTCTGTTGTGGGTACAATCAACGGAGTATGGATCAAGCAGAATGCATAATACCTTCCAATGTCTGATCCTAAGTACGCTCATTATCCAATTTACATCAAGGTATAGCTTGAGGTCCTCACTCTGAGCACACTCAATTACTAACGAGAAGTACAAACTCGCCACTCAATATCTATTATACCAAACACAAGCCTCCGTTTCGAGTGCACTCAATAACAAATTTACAAAACAGTTTCCATGATACCGAGCCTACCAGGTCCACCCGTCGAATGCTATCCCTCTCTTTCTCTAACAAATTTACCATGCAGTATCTATGATACCGAACTTAAATATACGTATATATCTCCATCATCTCCATCTTTATATTACAACTTAAAATCTCCAGTGTAATGTTAATGTAAGTTCATTTAAACCAAAAGCCTTTATTTTAACGTGTAGTTTTTAAAAGAATAAGCGCAGTTGTGATGTGACAGAAATTTGGCAATTTTCATTGTTACCTCCGCCAAGGAGGTTATGTTTTCGTCGTGTCTGTCTCTTTGTCTGTCACCAAGATAAATAAAAAAGTTCTGAGCCGATTTGGACGAAATTTACAATGATGGTTATGTATGTTGGGAGGAACAGATGATTAACTTTTGGTGAAGATATGTCTATCCGTTTGTTTGTTTGTCTCATGTTTCTCAATGCCATACCTCAAAAAGTTATGAATGGATTTTTATGAAATTAACATGAGTTGTTAGGTTTATAATGAAGAGTAAATGATCAAATTATGGTAATGATCCGTTTGTTAGTTCGTTTGTCACTGTTTTTCATTTTATGCTTGTTAGCTCAATAGGTAAAAAATAATGATTGAATCTTTATGGAATTTATAGGGGTTGTAATGAAAGACATAAATGTTGAAAGACATAAATGATTAAGTTTTGGTGCAGATCGGTTTGTTCGTTTGTATGTTTGACTCAAGTTTGTCATAACGTTTGTTAGCAGTATAACTCAAAAAGTTATGAACGGATCTTTAAAAAAATTGCACAAGCTGTTATTACCATCAAAAAGCACAAAAGATTAGATTTTGGAGTTTATACAAAAAAAAAAAATCGTTTCAGAGCCAGTTGAAATTTTTTCTACCGTTGCCTCGCTTGGCGGAGGTATGCGCTCTCAGCGTGCTCTAGTTTTTAAATAAAATTGCAATAAATTTGAGTTGATCCAAAGTTCAATACGCCATCAAAGCCTGCCTCATAAGCATAAACTGACCTACCATAACAACGTGGCAGAAACTTGTCAATCGATTGTTGTATACCACTTGGTAAACAGAAAAATTACTGTTCTCTTTGCCACATTCGGCAGGTAAAGATATCGTTCCACTAATTGATATTCATCTAATAACACGTGATATGTAAATATTTGTATCAATATCCGTAGACTTTTATACGTACGTAGGCTAACCCTAGCAGACTTACCCTCGCTCCAACGCCTTGTTTCGGTGTACTCTCTCACATATTGGAATTCCTATGCTGAAAAACGAAGAGCTTTCTTGTTTCTCCTGCTGTATAACTCCCCAATACATTAACAAATCAGATGAATATTATTGTGTTCCTAAGCGAAAGTGATTGCTTGCTTTTCCTATTAATGAATCCATTACAGTCTACCGTAGGGACAAAAATTCCTACTGATAGCGCTGCTTGAAAAGTGACCAAACGGACCTTTGAGCGCCGAAGGGTCACTCTAGGAAACTAGTCTCTCTCTCTGCCACTCAGCAAATTTTTGTTTTCGTCACACGCTGTAGCTCTGTGAAACTCGAGCTGCGTCTAACATGCTGCAACTGGTAAGTATTGAGGTTAGTACGCAAACGCTTGGGTCCACTCACACCTCAGAGGGAGTGCCAAGAAAATGTGTCGCTGATAGAACCAGTTTGTTCTGTTGCTGTCTGCGATGCCGATTTTCTTCTGTTCATCCAGTGCATCCTAGAACATAGGGATGCACGGGTTTTGACTTAGGAAATCATAATTTTCCTTTTCGTGAGTGAAACTTGTAGGGCAATGCTGACTAGAATCTAAAGGATAAACATGCGCACATGTTTTCTAAATTCGTCACAATCATAAGAAAAGAAAGTGAACTAATTCGGCAAATTTATATGATATGCAACAAGCACAAATTATTTCACAGTGCACCTATTGAAGAATTACGCTGCTTTAACCTGATTCTATTTTCTAATTACGCTGCGTCTAATGATGTACGTGTCGAAATTCTGAAAACTAGCTGGACCCGTGAAAATTTTCACGAATTACCAACTTTATTTTGAGTGTTTGGAAATTTCCTTCTACCGGTATGCTTGTTGTTGGATTTTAATGTAATTAGTTGCACATCTAATTTAATCGTGTTTATTTTTGCAAATCGGTAGTTGCCCTCCTGGGGGTAGTTAACTTCCC
>LQNS02278174.1:31236957-31268252 GCA_001587735.2 Parhyale hawaiensis | reverse complement strand
ATATTTATAGCTGCGATAATCAATTTCACAGATATTAAACATTAGTGTTTACTTTGTGGAAAACATAAATCTTTCAAGTATACCCTGTTTCCATTTTCTATGAAATGAAATCATTTTTTTTCTGAACCGTTTTCTTTCGTTTTCCAATCTAGCATGTCATTCTGGTACAAGTGCTCGAGCTGCAGACATCAAGTATGCCTATACATACGTACAGGTAGATAATTAATATATTTTCTGTATTATTTGTTATTAACATGTTTCCAAAATTCACTCTTAACAAAATTTTTCCCGATTTCATTGTTATCTATTCCTGCGGTAATCTGTAGTTGTAGAAATTCTAATATATGTTCTCTGTTGTTGCCTTGATAAATATATTAAAAATGCTTTTATAATGCATGTTGTTTCATTACCAGTTTGAAATACAAATACCCTAGACCACCCTAAAACTTTTTTACTTGTTTTTTTGTGTAACTAAAATAGAAAACGGTTACACGGAGGATTAACTTCTCTATTAATAAGAGCATATAAAGCATAGAAAAGTGGGTATAAGAGCATATAAGAGCATATTTTATGGCGCTATTTTGCCTAGACTTTTACGGCTATTTCGCCTATTTTTAAGGGCATAGAAATCCGGGCTCTACTCATCACATGAAGCCTGCGCATAACGTGTCCTGGGTTTCATGCTCTGAATATTTCATTCGCACGGGTGACAGACCCCTTGAAGTAACACGTACATTGGCAAACAAATATTGATGACACTTTACTCGTAAGCATCTATCGTGAGAAAAAAATAAGTACTACTATTATAACCATTATCTTACAGTGCGGTCCAGGTCGGGATCATCAGGATTTTACGCTAATCGCTACGGCCGGTCCGGTCAGCTGACCCAGCTCAACCCTCGGTCCAGCCGCTTCATCCCGGGGTCGCGCTACGGCAAGCGGTCCGACCCTTCTGCTCACAACTTCGAGGACGGTGAGTCATTTTGCTCAACTTTGTGCATTTCCTTTTGAAAACCAAACATTTGGTATAACTTGATACGCCTTGCAGCACACCAAAAAGCTGATACTGTGCTGTGATCTAGTCCGTTTCTGTAAAGATTGCTTACATTATCAAGAGCAGGGAAGTCTATTGAGGCCATACAGCACACTGAAAATTGCAGAGCTAGGACGTTAATGGGAATCCTGATCTTCAGAATAAAAAAGCAACACAGAGACAGCGATGCAATGTATTTCTTATGAGCATTCACAACAGATATGGAATCATCCCATATGCTTCTAGTAAATGTACTAATTGACATGCTATGCAATGACGGCCTTATCAGGTGGAAGCGTAGCTGACTGGTGTATTATTTTTGGATCCCTACACGGCACTCAAGATACTGGCCGTTGTGGCTCTGGGTGGACTACTACAGCCCACTCTCGTATACTTACCTCTTACACGCACGCGTACTAATTATGCTCCCTATATATAATTTCGAGCGGTTCATGACTTCAGTAAAGATTGAATAACTGTATGCAGCTAACAATGAGTAACGCTGGTAATTTAGGGTTCAAAATCTAATTCTCACTTCACAGTTATCCGAAACTGTAAAACACCCGTTTGACCAACTGCCATACTTCTAGTATTTCGGTTCCGAAAAAGAGATTAAAGTTAAGTGTCTCATTATGAAACAGGCTCAAAGACCTTGCTGCTGCTGCTTTATAAACTGATATACGTCAGTCATAACAAAAAAGTCGTAAAATTCTCATTAATCCAGTGCGTTACATTCTTTATATTAGTCTTCACTGTACAAAATTTTCACTATTTTTATTGTTTAAACGCATCACTGATGACTGGCTTGTGAGCCATAGGAAGATGACCAAATCTTTTCCAAGTGTGACGCATTTTTACTGTTGCAGAAGCAAGTCTGCCGTCACTGCTGGTGGGAGAGTCTACACTGTGCATCTTGGTGGAGCAGCCCGACATCTTCCGATGCTCAAGGTGTCTATAAATTATACTTAAGCTTCACACTAGGTAGGGCGTCGTCAACAGCTCCGTCAGGACACGCTAATCTCTTTATTTTAATATGTCTAGATTTTCGGCCTCGAGCGTTGGATTCACTGCTCTGCATCGAGTTTGATGCGCTGTTCTCAAACCGTTCAGGCGTAATCAATTTGGGAATAATGCTTGAAAATCTGTTCAAAGCAGCGAATACAACGCTATGGCTGAAATTTTTAGATAAATTAAAGCTCACGAGATTAGCTTATCTTAATGGTGCCGTTCAGATCGTTGATGCTTTTAGCCGAGTGTATCATCGACAGACTCGGTCAGTAGAGAAACTGTTGGCGTCAATGTTTGGATCTGCGGTAGATCCTAATTAGCGAATATTGACTAAAATACAGATGTTAGTCCACGACGCCAGTGCATCAACGTGTCCTGCCATTAACAATCAACTTGATTTAATGTTGGAGTTTTTAATTTAATTGGTTACAGAAGGTGTAAACTTACTAAGTTATCACCATTGGTTGGTTGTTTCCTGATTGGTTATTTGGTCTCGACGCCTCCTATCAGTATTGAAGTATATATCCGGGAGAATTTTATTGACTCTTTACAGCCTACAGCGATACCTACTTCACTGACTACGTCTGCATTGCGTTTTAGTTGTAGCAGGGATAGTGAATTTCCTTTCGTTCCTAAAACAAAGTTTCATCTAATCTAAATAGAAGATCAGTGGAGGAAACGGGAAAGATTTTCTTCCGAGCACAACGAGGACGAGTAAGGAAAAAGGGGAGTTTCGTTGACGTAATTATTTTCAGTCGTTCATTTCATGACGGCGAAGGCGGTTGATCACATGTATAAATGATACATCGCAGACAAAAGATTATGATGACCGTAATATTATTGTTACAGTGCGAAGAAAAATATTGAATAATGGATCAACATAGAGAATACGCTGCTTATATAAGCCCCACTTTATTACGGTGCTCTCTATTAATGCATTGTAACAGATTTTATCAAGTACTCATTGAACATCATGCAGGACGTCACATTATGCAAAAATTTGAGGCGCACCGCTAAAAGTAACGGTAAACTTTCGGGATATAACCTTAGCTTTGGGGGAATTTTGACAAGCTCTTGGTGGTTGTACTAAGGTCTTGGATTATGACGAACTTTTGTGCAATTGCGATAAATTTTTAGGCAATTACTTAGCTTTTGGACAATATAGCTTCCTATCATACTATTAATTAGCTTTTAAGGAATTAATACGCGCCTGGGCGGTACAATAAGGTCTCGGCTAAGTTTGTGCTTCTGGGCTTTCATAATCAACTCTTGGACTATTCCTTGGGCACTGGTTCCCCACTGGTGGTCTATTCATGATGACTTTTTGCAGTCCACAGGATTTACACAGTATTTATCAACGAGCTGAAAATGACTACATGCATATAATTTTGGCTTTACTGGGTGTTTAATCCCAAAAAAACCATTCATTCCTTAATATCATTCCTATTTCAAAAATGTATTGGCATTATTTAAGAAAAACGATTGTTGGGTTTCCTTCTTTCTCATGGTAAATAATGAAATGGGCCACGATTTTTTTTCTTCGCTTGATGGTCTATGGCTTGGAACGAGTTTGGAACCGCTGTCCTCGAGGAAAGGATGAGTGGATCAGGCCCAAGAATAATTGTTACCAAATTTCATTACAACACAACAAGCTGCTTTAATGGGGGTAAATGTAGCGGTGAATGTCGAGAATTGCATATTTTCTCAAAGGATGAAACAAATCTTTACAAAGGCTGACTTGTACTTTGCTTCTCTATTCGTCATTTGCTGAAGAAAATTAATTGAAGCAGACTGTCATCGCCATGGACTAATCTTACACCCATTACTTCAGATTGAGATACATGGTATTTTAGTGAAGATTTTTAGATAATGTCAAGTGTTGTCAATTCTTTTGAGACAGAGAAAAATTTAACCAGTTACTGCAATGGGATGGTAAGTGTAGGTAGTTCAATACTTTTCTTTAAGCACTCGTCGTAAAGAAGAAGAGAGACGTGTTAAATACTAAGAGAGCAGCAAAGTTGAATTGATGTGATGTGCAAATGGGATAGAGTTTCAAATCTATATTATAATTCTGCTTGAGGCTTCATCCGTCCCTACGTCCGTCCATCCGTCCGTATCTCTGCATGTTACGCTTTTCAATATAAGATAGGGGAAATTCAACTTCTAAGAAGCTCTCATTTTCGCCGCAACGAAGTTCAACTATAGCTGTCTTCTTTAGCGCTTCTTGAAAAAAATTCAGTCACTGTCAAAGCAAAGCAATGGAGACAGTTTCACTGGTATCTTAAATACAGCTTTTCATTTTTTGCAAGGAGTATTAAGAATATCTTCTGAGTTGTAAGTTTTACTGCCCAATCTTTCGAACAACTATACGTTGATCGTCGTCAGGGGAACGAAATTTAGAAACGTTAGAGCTATCAATACTGCCCTAGGTATCCTATGTACAAAAGCAAAATAAAATTAGAGTAAAATCACTTCTTAAGTTATTCAAGAGTCCGAAGGTAAGCTTCTGGAAACTGGATGTGCCTGTTATTAATAGAATGATGATTGTCATGAGAGTAAAATGCTTCTAAGAATAGTCTACATTTGAGGTTCTTTTCGCTAGCCAGAATTTTCGGTTCGTCAAAGTTCATTCGATGTCCATTATCTCCAACATTAGTATTTACTAATGATGATTGTGCGTCTTGTCTGATATTTTTAGCGAGCTCATCCTGCCTCACAGAAAGTTGCCTTCGCGTCTCTCCTATATAGACACCGTCGAAGTCATTACATTCAAGTTGATACACAATATTATGTTTCTCTTTGATCCTACCTGATTACTTGCTATTTTTCAGTTTTTATTGAACGTGTCCGTCGGTTTATTTGCAAGCTGGAATTTAGTTAACTTTTTCCGTAGCTCCACGGATGTACGGTGCGGAGAGGAATCTTATCTGGTCTTGATTATCTCTTCTTGTTCTGTTGGGTAACTTGGTTAGTGAATCTATTAGGTAACCATTTTCATTTAAAATCGTTCTTATATGTTGCTGTTCTTCGTTTACATTGTTGTCAGAGCAATATTTGTTTGCACGGTCCACAAGCGATCTCACTACTGCTCGTTTTGTTGAAGTTGGATGGTAGCTGTCAAATTTCAGGTAGTTGTTCGAATTTGTTGGTTTACAATAAATTTTGAAGTCTAGAGATCCATTAGGGTAGCGATTAATGAGAAGGTCAAGATAGGAAAGTCTGCCGCCATCTTCAATTTGAAGATGAACTGGATGTTGGTATTTATGCTGTTGATGAAGTTCAAGAATGTTTCGGTTGCACTTGATGAAATTAGAGTCATAATATCAACTAGGTATCTTTTCCAGAGAAGAGGTCGGCATGGGGCGTTTTGGCTGTTTAAAATTTGTTCTTGTATATGTTGCATAATTATTTCATCTAATACAACAGAAACTGGAGAGCCCATAGGTGTGCCGTGATTTTGCTCGAAGAATGTTTACTTCCATTGAAAGGTGTTACCATCAATGCAGATTTTCAGTAGCTGGAGAATTTCATGAGTTTTCAGCTTAGTTGATTCCTTAACAAGAGTTTGGTGAAGGTTAAGCTTAGATTCTACACATTGCATTGCTAAATCCAACGGAACAGATGTGAAAAGAAATTTGAAAAGAGATTTGTTTCATATTATATTATGTTCGCTTTGCTTATGGCGCTCTACGTTTTTAATGATGACAGCCAGATATGTAGATAGAATGCGCTGCAGGAGAATAGGAGAAGGAGTCAAGTTCAAATTTTGGCTGCTACCTTTAGGCAGGTCTTAGGTAGAAGATTCACTGCCTGACTTGGGACATTTTTAAACCTTTCTATGCACGATGCGGAGCCGAAGGCATCATAATTGAAGAGTGTTCTTTTCTGCTGAAATTGAACAGGTTTCTTCAGTATAAGATGGGGACAATTAGGAAGATAAGGGTCCGAGATATCACTGAAGAAAATTGCTTCTCTTCTGTGGAATTTGAACAGGTTTTAGCTTCATCCGATGGGTAGGGTGAAACGTTCCCACGTTTCGTTAGACGTTAGCTGAATATCTTAGATACAACTGAATTTTCACACTGAGCTGACGCTTTTGTATTGAATTTACATTTCGGCCAAATTCGACGCTTGAGGTTCAACACCCGATTGGTATCCAAGTTGCAGTATACCCTAAGCGTTTCCGGTGAATTCTTTTGACTGAACTATATTTTTTTGTGCTGCTCAACGTTTACCCAATTGCAAGCTGATATTCGCGCCTTATCTTGCAAGGAGGATACTTTGCTCTTGCAAAACTTATGCCTGCACAACTTGCGCTTCATTAATGGAAGATCAGGCCTTCAGGGATGAGACCTATTTTTTAGCAAAACTCATACTAGGAACCGGAACAATAAAAAGCTTAGTCACAAAACTACTGCCATCATTTTTGACCGCGGGGCTCTCTGGCGTTATTCACGCTGTAGGTTAGGTAAGAAGAGCTGCGCTAGGTCAAGCTAATTTGAGTTATGATAGTGTATCTTAGGATTGCTGCATTTGAGAAAGTGAGAACGTTTACCAATTGTGAAATTCTCACGTTTCACCAACGGCCTAAGTTAGCGTACACAATATAGATAAGTATTATATAAGGGTACACAGACATTATTGAGTTAGAAAGAGTTCGTCAGGGTTAAGTGACGGGCGTTATCTTAGTCGGTTTGTATTACGTTAGAAGAGCTGCTTTAGGTTAAACTCGGGCAGCAGTAACTCTTTATTGTTCTCAATATACAGTGCTTACACATATTAGCTATTAAGGACTGCCAGAGACATCCACTGTATAATAAACCACAGTTGTTGGTCGCTTGCTTGCTCCCTTGATCGCTTGCTACGCTGTTGGTCCGTCCCTCCGTCACGCAGTTGAGAGTTTAATACGAGAAAATTCATCTACTGAAAAAGAATGTTGACTAAAACTGCCTCGCATCTAAAGCAACGAACATTGCAAAAATTCGGGACACATTATGGCCTGGGACAACACCCAAGTGCTGTCACAATGTACCAACTGGAAAGATAGAAAATTTATAGAGGCATGCCACTCCATCGCCAACGATAATATTTTCAACCAGCATTTAGATATTAACCCCATCTATCACAGTTTCTTTAAAACTATTCTCAACTCAAAACCGAAACATAGAAGTTCATGAACATCTTCAATATTGTTGCTTTATTATAATCGTATATGTTGTATAATATCGAGAGGAAGGCATTGAGGATTCAAAATTATTAATTTTTATATATGACTGAAACAACTTTAATCATGACTTGAAAAACTTCTGCATTCTCTTACGCAACTTACCGCGAGAGACCCACTTATCTCAACATTTAATTTAATACAATTTCGGACTTAAACATAAAATGAATTCCATTAAATAAGTAAGTTTTTCCGAAACTAAATAGTCACTTCAATATTTTGCGTAGAACTTCTGTCCAAAGGAAATACATAGTTACAATGTGTCTACCTTAATGCATAGATAAATTTTCAATTGTGTGTATTAGACACCGGTCTCGCTGTAATAGCTTCGCAGCACTTGTAGGTTTTAGCCCCGAAGAAGGCACAAACTGGACCTGTGCCGAAAGCTTGGCTATATATAATCTAATGTCTGTACCAGTCCTTAATAACCTAATATGATGAACCTCGATAGACGTCCAGCCACGTTTTCGATACAGTGTTTACACAATACTCTGACGCTTACAATTAGGTTATATATATGAGAACATGCCCATCTAAAAGTATATAATACTTGTGGGGCAAGCAGCAAACTATAAGTCAAGTACAAGTAGCAATGCAACGTATACCTATAGTAAAATTGGCCTGAAATTAGCTTAACCTGTTCAGTGAAAAACTTAGAATCAATAGCCTAACGTGGTCTTGTTCATTTTGGAAGATATAGACTTTATTCAATCGTGGAATTTCCTTAGATTCCGCTTGTATTAATAGTTCTGTATCGATTGTTAAAAGTAAATTTAAAAATTTTTTCAAGTTTGTTCGATGTGTGGAATTTTACCCTTTTGCCAGCTCTCATTAATCTGCCTGAAATGTTACCTTTTTAAATGAAAATCTTAATATTTTTTTGCATGGTTTTGTGTAGTTTTTCTCTGTACTCGAGCAGGAGCAGCGCAGGCAGATCGGAAGAGGTGGAATGAGCGACTCGCCCGACGTGCTGTGTATGTTGCATTGCTGAAGTATTCAACTCTAAGATTGCCAATTTCATAAACTTTCATATCAAGATGAGCTCGACCAAAAAGTTAGTTCCCTTTAAGGTAACACTCTGAGGCACCCATGTTGCGAAACACTTAGTACTTATGTGTACACTAGCACTAAAGCATGGCTGATTAGTTGAATGTAGGGCGATGGAAGAACGAATTTCGTAGTTTTATCAGGAGCTGGATTGAGTAGGTGCCGCCATACGACTCAAATAGCTGAAAGATATTCGGATATTCATCTAAATGTATTGCCAATAATGGTTTATGTCTGCTACTAAAGCTCAGAACAGCCTGTTCATGAAACTCACACTGTCCAGTGTATTTAATTGCTACATATATACTGTTTTTATTCCTGCGAAATGCGTTGCTGAGCATCGATTATAAAATGCTGTTACTAATCTTGAAACAATTTCAAACGAAATCTCGACGAAAAAAAGCCATGTTTGTTTCTTCATGAAGTTCAGGAAACCGAAGAGTCGAGAAAACAATAATATAAATATTAGGCCTTGATTAAGAGTCAACGCTATAAGTAACCGTAAATTCTCGTCGGAGCGAGGAGCAATGAAAACAGCGTTGCATAGATGCAACGCTAGTTCATAATAGGTTGACAGTGCTGGTACTCAACAGTTTCACTTTTACAAGTACGTGACTCAATGCAAATCAAAGCTACATCTACGATATTTTTTCAAGCATATATATCAAGCCTGTGGTGTAAGTCACGTTACCCGTTGCTCGGTAACTTCAAAGCTGTATAAAAAGTAATGAGTAAATATAGAAATGTGTCACAGGTGCACCCTGGAGTGAATATCTAGATAAATCTAAATTCTTTTTCGCTTCATATTACTGTTAATATGATTCGTGGTAGCAGGTAACCTATATTTAGCTATACTAGAATGAAGAAAAATATTGAAACAGGTCAATTAATGGCAAAGAAGTGCTCGTGAGGTTGTGAAATAAAACCAGAGGATGGTAAATGCGTGTGGTATATCGGCCAGTTAAGGACGTGTACCAATAAATGAAGTAGGCAACGTGTATACACACACATACTGAAGCTAAATTATTAATTTACAAGTCAGTTGTACTTACTGAGCTATATTTTTGTAAGATTTAGGGAGCTGCGTATAGTTTGTTTAACAAATGTTACGATCCTTGTGCTACGGAGTCAACAGCTCAGGTCGCCCTAAGTAAAATGCTGTATACGAAGCGGATTTTAGAATTAATAAATTATTCGAGCACATCGATTGTTCTCTACTGTCCTTTTATATTACCATCGTGAACGCCCGTTGTTGCACTTTTTTTCAGCCGTGGAGTTACAGTGAAGATACGACACTTTTCTTTTTTAAAAATCATTAATAATAGTGACACAGGTGATTTTCTTGTCTTATACTACAAAATGAACGGATCACGGCGTTGCCAACAATCAGCAAACGAATGCGGCGAGGCATATTTCGCAGTTTTGCATTTGTTTACTTTTTTAAGAAAAGCAAATATTCTGAGTCAGAGTATCGTCTTTGCCCCGAGTTACTGATTCTGTGGTTCTAAATCAGATGGGATTTCAGACATTGGAAATAGGACTAGGAAAGTAAATAACTAAAACTTTATGTGAAATGCGGCTACTTGGGCTGACAGTTTTGGAGGTGGGATTGACATCCTGTTACGAAGGATATTCATAAAAGTTAGCAATAGGGTAACATTGTAAATAAAGATACACATTTATTGAGCCTCAATCTGCTTCAAAACACTCTTGTGCAAGACTATCGAGTAGACCCTGACACAGTAGGAGAGCTGTTTAGCAAGTCGCATTATCGGTCGCGTACTTCAAAAGTCGCGATTCAAATACAAGTGTCTCTTATCGGCTTCCAGTGTACCACGCTAGTCAGGGTTGTTAGGTGGATGGTCAGAGACTCGCAGCTTGCTTTCTTCCACAAACTGGGGAGTTTTGTCTGAACACTTTGCTAGGAACAAGTTTCAAAAGGAACTGGACTTTACTTTAAAGTTGAAAAGTATACCAGCTCGGGCTACTCTGCTAGATTTGTCAAGTAGATGATACGGCTAGAAAAAACTGGGCGTAAACCTTCGACAAGAGTGATTTGATGGAATGTTAGGTTCAGTGAATGTGTCTCTCGGTTAATTTTATTTTTGTTACCCTAATACCCTGTTGCAAAATCATTTTGAATGTCTTTCACAGATGAGCGGTTGTAACCACTTCCTGTGACTTGCGTCCGAGTCAAAAGAGCAAATCGTCGGGGTTCCCAGACTTTCAGTTCACTATTACTACTCCTGCTGGGCTGCGTGTAAGGGAAAGTGTCCTCATTTGACAAAAGTCGTCGAAAGTTGTCGGAACGCAAAAAGTCAACAATTCCAATGTTCATTTGGACAAGTACTGGGAGCTGCATCCTCCAAAACTTAAAAACTTTCTTCTATTACCGATTATTAACTTGGAGCCCAACTGCTTTAGAGGCAGCTGTTTTCTACTATTTTTTATTCCAAAGTAACTTAATGTTACCGAGTCCTCAATCAGTGAGTTAGATCATTTTCACATGCATCTCTTTAGCTGCGGTTTTTTTCTTAAATATCTGCTTTTACTTTTACACAACATTAATTGCTCGGGAAAGGCAGGAGCGAGGCCTCGACTCCTCCATAGGAATGCACTCATTATAGTCCGTCTATTACCAGCTATCTACTTTATATGCGTAGAATGAGTGATGAGCGCTAAATACACGATAAATGAACTTAAATACTAAATGCATACTAAATACTAAAAATGTCCTTGAATACTAGATACATTTTGAAAGTATATTTATATACTAATTACGAAATACGCCAAATGTATTTAGATACTTCAACTAAATACATTTCCTTTTTATATATTGAAACCCGTCAAGGCACTAGTATAACCATATTGATACTCTTTATGGATTGATAATATGAATATGACTACATACAACTTACGGCTCATATCGTGACAAAAAGTCGTAAGTTACGTTTCGATAAAAATAAAATCCAACCATTGATTTGGACTTTAGGAGTTTCACCTTCGCACTCAACCACTTTACCAGATAATTCTGTGAGAGCTTGGTTAGGTGAGAGACATGGAAAAGTTCAATACCCAGTTGTATGAATTATAGGCACAGACAAAAATAAGTGGTAGGTATCACTTTATTATTATATAACTTTAATTAATTAATTTCCTTATGGAGTGACTATTCCAGAGAGACCCACGTACAGACCTTCCAAGCCACTCTGAAATGAAACCTCATGCATGCAACTGCATGGCTAGAATAATTATTACCTCCGCCAAGGAGGTTATGTTTTCGTCGTGTCTGTCTGTCTCTTTATCTGTCACCAATAAAACTCAAAAAGTTATGAACCGATTTGAACGAAATTTACAGGGATTGTTAGGTATGTTAGGAGAAACAGATGATTAACATTTGGTGAAGATATGTCCATCCGTTTGTTTGTTTGTCTGCCTCATTTTTCTCAATGCAATAATTCAAAAAGTTATTGATGGATTTTATGAAATTAACATGAGTTGTTAGGTATATAACAAAGAGTGGATGGCCAAATTTTGGTAATGATCCGTTTGTTCATTCGTTCGTTTGTCTCTGTTTTTAATTTTATGCTTGTTAGCACAATAACTAAAAAAATAATGAATGGATCCTTATGAAATTTATAGGGGGTGTTAGTAATGTTAAAAAACATAAATGATTAAATTTTGGTGCAGATCGGTTTGTATGTTTGACTCATGTTTGTCATAACGTTTGTTAGCAGTTTAACTCAAAAAGTTAAGAACGGATCTTCAAGAAAATTGCACAAGCTGTTATTGCTGTCCGAAGGCACAACTGATTAGATTTTGGAGTTTATACAAAGAAAATTATGGTTTCAGAGCCAATTTGAATTTTTTGCTACCGTTGCCCCGCTTGGCGGAGGTATGCGCTTTCAGAGTGCTCTAGTCTTAGAATATGCTCTCAAGCTTTCGTTAGTGTTTTTGTTTTTAGTTTCGCTCATGGTTTACCTAGCATTTTTGTGTAACATGAGACTGAAACTGTAGTTTGATAAAATTAAATCATCTAACTAATACCTACGGACATTTTTTTGCATGTCGATTGGAAAACTGCTAACAAAATATGGGAGAGTAGAGAGTATCAGCACATTTTAGAACGTAGAGCAGAATGACAAATGTGTTTGAAAAAATGAGTTAATTTCAGTAATTTAGCACATGAACAACATCATACCTGTTTAGAACACAGCAATGGCTTCAAAGATTCCAAATTCAGTAGGCAGAAAATTTACTTTATGGCACATCAACGTTGAACAGAAATAACAGTATAACTGCTCAATGATGTTAAAAACTTTATCTAAAGTGGCTTCAAGTGAGTGTTTTGCAAATTAAATCCAAAGCCCCAAATTGTGGAATTGATTGGCCCGCGCAACAAAGTAGTCTTTGATATATGTGTTGTCTTGAATATCCGACAGGTGAGCTGGCTTCGACCTACTGACTCGAATTATTATAATTTTAGTATAAAAACTTCACGCTCGGGCCACTACGGACTTTTAGTACCATCAAAGTGAAGCATTTTGCAAAACCGGGAAGCCCGACACGCTGCTAAAGAAAATCCACCAAAAAGCCATTAACAGCTGACTTAAACGCCTGCAGGGCAACACGACCGAACCGAAAGCCGATGTCGGCAACCTTAACCTAACCTTAACAGACCAGAGCACGAAGCACCGACTGAACTGACGAGTTCTGCATCTAACACTCTCCAGAGTGAGAGAGTGCACGTCAATAGCAGCCCGCGTAATCCTCCTAAAGACCTGAGAGAGTGCACGTCAATAGCAGCCCGCGTAATCCTCCTAAAGACCTTGAGGGCAGGGACAGAAGAATACAACCAATGTCGCTTATTGTCGTACACCTTATAAAACATAGAGAGTCCAGCCACCTCTCTCCTATGGGACAAATTTACCTCATCATTTTCAGCGAACAGCCTGCTGGTTGATCTAACAAGTCGGTCCAGCAGACGCAAGTGTCTGTTATGCGTTTACTCTTCGCTGTTTATCATTGAGAATTCTATAAACTCAATTTTGCTCCGTAAACTGAGTTTTCAGGTCATTCAGGTAGATTTACGACAAAATTCACAGTCGTGGAGTCGATACCGCAACACTCTGTGTAGACAAGATTTTGCGTTGCGGACGTGACTGGTGTGCTACGAGATATTGTCACTTAAGAAAACAACAGTTTTCTATAATACTGAATAATTTGATGTTTCCATATCAAAGAGCGCACCCATAATTATGAAAGGTTGACAACAGAGTGTTTAGTATACGTATATGGAATTAGGCAAATAAATGTTCTCAGAAATTTATTGTTCATTTTTTCTGTTCATGAAGTTTTGAAGCAAGAAATTATTTTCTCGGTGTTATTTTCAGTCGAAATAAACTGTACGTACACAGAAGTCTGAACAATTTGCTATATCATGAGTTAAGCACAGGCCTTCATACTCTCACTAGAAATATACCAAATGGCCACTTTGCCGTCAAAACTTAACTTGTTTTTCAATGTTACTTGTAGAGTTTTTCTTGTATTATCTCTTCTATTGTTAGGAGGCATCGGTAAGTGTCGAAGGCAAAGAAATAGAGTACAAATTTACTGTAAGTAAAGAGTCCCACTGTCACGTTGAGTGGATGCGCAGGAATAACCGGCGGAATGTTGTCAGACCTAATTTTTCAGAAAGAATAATCTAAATAGACGTTCCATATTCATTATATATCTAACAAAAATAGTGTCTTAATTTAGTCAGTGTGAAAGTTTTTGTTCATTCATGAGATAGAATACGATAGGTTCAGACTTTGATATGTTACAGATTTCCAGTGCTAAGAATTTTTTTTTATTTCTAAGGCTTCAATAAACATAGCAATATACTAGTCAACAAGTTTTATCTGTGGCCATATAAACATCTAATCTAATCTAATACTAAGCATGACCGTCGTGTGTTTATATATGTATATTTAAAAATTTATATATTTATTTATATGTTTGGTATCACGCTCTTATCGAAATAGGCGGAATTTAGCCCAGGTTGGAGGCTCTGGTTGTCCTCTCAAGCTCCATTGACAGTGATGGGCATAAAATAGGCCGTGTTGCAGAAGTTGGCAAACGTATCTTATGCAAGAACAGTTGAAATTCCAACAATGAAGACATCACAGGCTTAGTCTGATTTGTAGATTAGATTAGATTAGATTAGATTAGATTAGATTAGATTAGATTAGATTAGATTAGATTAGATTAGATTAGATTAGATTAGATTAGATTAGATTAGATTAGATTAGATTAGATTAGANACTGTGTCATCCTCTCGACAAATCGTTCAGCGTAATAGCCAGCGCATGAAGTTTTCAGCGCTAAGTTTATGTTCACAGAGAATAGCCGAAGGTCACATGGTGCGATGTCAGGGTTGTAAGGTGGATGCTCAGAGACTCGCAACTTGCTTTCTTCCACAAACTGGAAAGTTTTGTCTGAACACTTTGCTGGGATCAAGTTTCAAAAGGAACTGGACTTTACCGGACAGGTAATTTAAAGTTGAAAAGTATACCAGCTCGGGCTACTCTGTTGGATTTGTGAAATAGATGATACGGCTAGAAAAACTAGGCGTAAACCTTCGACAAGAGTGATTTGATGGAATGTTAGGTTCAGTAAATGTGTCTCTCGGTTAATTTTATTTTTGTTTCCCTAATACCCTGTTGCAAAATCATTTTGAATGTCTTTCACAGATGAGCGGTTGTAACCACTTCCTATGACTTGCGTCCGAGTCAAAAGAGCAAATCGTCGGGGGTCCCAGACTTTCAGTTCACTATTACTGCTCCAGCTGGGCGGCTTGTAAGGGAAAGTGTCCTCATTTGACAAAAGTCATCGAAAGTTGTCAGAACGCAAAAAAGTCAACAATTCCAAAGTTGATTTGGGCAAGGACTGGGAGCTGCATCCTCCAAAACTTAAAAACTTTCTTTTATTACCGATTATTAACTTGGAGCCTAACTGCTTTAGAGGCAGCTGTGCTCTACTATTTTTTATTCCAAAGTAACTTAATGTTACCGAGTCCTCAATCAGTGAGTTAGATCATTTTCACATGCATCTCTTTAGCTGCGGTTTTTCCTTAAATATCTGGCTCTTACTTTAACACAACAGTAATTGCTCGGAAAAGGCAGGAGCGAGGCCTCGACTCCTCCATAGGAATGGGCTCATTATCGTCCGTCTATTACCAGCTATCTACTTTAAATGCGTAGAATGAGTGATGAGCGTTAAATACTCGATAAATGAATTTAAATACTAAACACATCGTAAAAATGTCCTTGAATACTAGATACATTTTGAAAGTACTGTATATTTATATACTAATTACGAAATACGCTAAATGTATATAGATACTTCAACTAACATTTCCTTTTTATATATTGAAACCCGTCAAGGCACTAGTATAACCATAATGATACTCTTTATGGATTGATAATATGAATAGTATTACATACAACTTACGGCTCATATCGTGACAAAAAGTTGTAAGTTACGTTCCGATAAAAATAAAATCCAACCAATAATTTAAACTTTAGGAGTTTCACCTTCGCACTCAACCATTTTACTAGATAATTCTGTGAGAGCGTGGTTAGGTGAGAGACATGGAAATGTTCAATACCCAGTTGCATGAATTATAGGCACAGATGAAAATAAGTGGTAGGTATCACTGCATTATTACATAACTTTAATTAATTAATTAATTTCCTCATGGAGTACCTATTCCAGAGAGACCCACGTACAGACCTTCCAAGCCACTCTGAAATGAAACCCCATTCATGCAACTGCATGGTTAGAACAATTATCTTAGAATATGCTCTCAAGCTTTCGTTAGTGTTTTTTATTTTCGCTCATGGTTTACCAAGCATTTTTGTGTAACATGAGACTGAAACTGTAGTTTGATAAACTTAAACCATCTAACTAAAACCTACGGACATTATTTTGCATGTCGATTGGAAAACTGCTTTCTAACAAAAAAATTCCTGGAAGATTGTACGTCTTGGACCATCGTTGTTTAATGAATTAATGGACATTTTCAAGATTTTAGTTTATTGACAATAAAAACTAAAATCTTGAAGATGTCCATTTATTCATTATACAGTATAACAAAAAAATTGGAGAGTAGACAGTGTCAGCACATCTTAGAACGTAGAGCAAATGACAAACGTGTTTGAAAAAATGAATTAATTTCAATAATTTAGCACATGAACCACATCACCCCTGTTTAGAACACAGCAATGATTTTAACGATTCCAAATTCAGTAGGCAAAAAATTTACTTTATGGCACATCAACGTCTAATGTGGCTTTAAGTGAGTGTTTTTCAGATTAAATTCAAAGCCCCAAATTGTGGACTTGATGTGCCCGCGCAACAAAGTAGTCTTTGATATATGTGTTGTCTTGGATATCTTGCAGGTGAGCTGGCTTCGACCTACTGACTCGAATTATTATAATTTAAGTATGAAAACTTCACTCTCGGGCCACCACGGTCATGTAGTAGAACCCAAGTGAAGCATTTTTCAACACCGGGAAGCCCGACACGCTGCTAAAGAAAATCCAACAAAAAACAATTAACAGCTGACTTAAACGCCTGCAAGACAACACGGCCGAAAGCCGACGCCGACAATGAATTCTAAACCTTAACAGAATAGGGTACGAAACACCGACTGAACTGACGAGTTCTGCATCTAACAGTCTCCAAAGTGAGAGAGTGCAGCTCGTGTAATCCTCCTAAAGACCTTGAGGGCAGGGACAGAAGAATACAACCAATGTCTCTTATTGTTGCACACCTTATAAAACATAGAGAATCCAGCCACCCTTCTCCTATGGAACAAATTTATTAGATCATTTTCAGCGCACAGCCTGCTGGTTGATCTAACATGTCGGTCCAGCAGACGCAAGTGTCTGTTATGCGTTTACTCTTCGCTGGTTATCTATGAGAATTCTGTAAACTCAATTTTGCTCCGTAAACTTAGATTTCAGGTCATTCAGGTAGGTTTGCGACAAAATTCACAGTCATGGAGCCGATGCCGCAACACTCCGTGTAGACAAGGTTTTGCGTTCCGGACGTGACTGGTGTGCTACGAGATATTGTCACTTAAGAGAACAACAATTTTTCATAATACCGAATAATTTGATGTTTCCATATCAAAGAGCGTGCCCATAATTATGAAAGGTTGACAACAGAGTGTTTAGTATATATGGAATTAGGCAGATAAATGTTCTCATAAATTAATTCTTCATTTCTTCTGTTCATAAATTTTGAATCAAGAAATTATTTTCATGTTATTTTTAGTCAAAATAAACTGTATGTACAGACTAGTTGGAACACTTTGCTATATCATGCATGAGGTAGGTTTGTTTGGAGTTTTTGCTGGACCTCTGGCTCAAGTTTCGCACCAGTCATCCCTTCAGGCTTAGTTTATCTCGGCTTCAACGAGCGCAAAAGACACCTCAGTTTTACTGCTAAAGAGATAGGCGTCGAGTATTGACATATACAATCAACAGAAACTGCATGAACGCTCAAAAAAAATTCGGCGAAAAGCAATGAGAAGGAATAATGGAGTAAGAGCGCACTGCGTGGTCAATGTATTATCGATTAGCACAGCTAAGTCGAATTAAGCTAGGCCCACGAAGCTTAAATTTGCCTAAACTATGGATGGAACCCTTGTTTTGCTCCTTTGGATCGCGTTATAGGAGTTAGCAGCAGCGTGATTACGTATGATACAGCTAACAACTTTATTTTGCGGAGCAAAAGGAAATTTTCAGGAATGTTAACAGCAGTTGACTCTAGGTTTAACGACTGAAACTCTATTTGAGGTGCTAGAGCCTTAGGTAAGTCAAACTTATAAGGTTCAGCCTACCCGATTTTGACATGCTAATTGAAGTGCCATCGAGTGACCTTGCAGGTTTACGTTAAGCCGGGGCCACACTTGCAACTTTCATCGGCGCTATCGGCAAACAGCCAACTCAACAATTCCGGTTACGTTGCTTTGACCATGATAGTAACTTACACTGCTTAAATACTGAGCTAAATATGATGAATTATAAATATTTGCGATCTGAAACTTTCTCATATCGAGTAGAAATTACAACGGCTGCAGAGAAGTTAAACGATTTTTTCGACAGTTTAATAATGCTCAATCTGAATCCGCGCCTCAACAATGAAATGGATTAGGTGAGTTGACTTTAGACAAACTGCACCAACGAAAGTAGTGTTAACCCGATTTTAAGCTAAAAGTATCATCGGTTGGTGCTGTGAATGCGAGCCCGTTAGGCTTGATTTGTCTGGAACACCAAACTGGAGCGCTGCCTTGGCACGGTGGAAACTCGAATCAAGAAGCCCACGTAAGAGCTCAGGGAGTTAGAAAGCTACGCCCGTGTGGGCTGGTGCTCGAGATCTCCTCTCCCCCAGATATGTGAAATCTTGAGGCGCTCAGCATGCCCAGCCCGGCAATTTTATAGGTTATATTGTTAGTAGAGGCCTTACCAAGTAATGGCCACAGCTTTGAAAATCTTTGTCGACTTAGATGGGACACTCCTGTGGTTTTTTAAATTTCTTAGTTGAGAGGAGCAGTGAAATTAACCTTATTATTGCCTGTCAGATGTTTCAGACAAGTCTATCCCATTAGGCTTTTTTCATTCTGCCTTCGCATCAATAATGCCCAAATCTCCCAGTCTTGGCTTATCCGAAACTTGAGGAGGTAGCTTTGGTTTCACTACTTCACTGTTAGTAGCGACCTGATTACGCTTGCGACAGGCGAAAACTTTATGTCATGAAGCAAGACTGAATTTTTGGCTGTCTCAGGGATCGAGTTGAAGTTCAACTTTATTCAAAGAGGCAAAATTAATGCATATCTCTGAAGCTCCTGTTCTCTCGAGTTTTAATTAACTATAATTTTGTGGATCCAATCGATGACTTCTTTAAAGCAGTTGCTGCAGAATCAGGCGTCGGAGCCACCACCTCAAAAGCTACGGTCATGCATGCTACGTTTTTGTTTCAACGCATTCTGCCCTAGTAAAAATTCATTTTTGAAGCCTAGGCATCCAAACACATGAATTAAGCATACAAGACAGCACATGGTTAATCCTTTTACTTATAGTGGCAGTCCATCCAAAAGTACCTGTGATAACAGGTCCATCAACTGAAGCTGTCGTAGAGATTACGCTTGTGTGAACATAGAGTGATCAACTCCCTCTTTCCCTCAGGAAACAAACTACTATCGCCTATCTGCACCCGGACCATAAACGTCCCAGTAAAAAGTTACTTCAAGCGACACAGAGAGGGGTATGACCTGTACTAGATCACGGTTTCAGTATCTTGCCCAAACTCTAGAAAGCACTAGAGATTGCCAGGCTACACAGCCGTAGGCTACCTAGTCGAGGTAATGAGACATTCGATGTGACACCCCTGAGTGTGGTTCCGTCACTAGCCAAAATCCTCGACTTGTCCTAAATATTGTACTGAGGCCTGTCTCTGGAGTATGCAAGTCTGTGCACCAGCGAACAGACCAGAAAATTAATTCTACCGCGCTTCTCGCATTTGGTTTAGAAAAAGCATAAGGCGGCACCAAATAAAAGGAGTAAAGCCTCATTGACAGGTCCAAACTTATAGCTCTCGACACCATCTCTGTCCAAGGCTTGAGTATATACCTGAAGAGTTCACAGCCATCTTATGGTCTAGAAATATGGGCTCACGCTTCTGCGCTTGCACTCTGCCTTTTCCGAAAATTTTGCGCTCTTACGCTTTGTAGATTAGATGGAAAATTGTATTTTTGCGCTTTGCGATCTCAGAAGAAATTTACTCTGCCACCTCTGCAAAGTCACTAACAGCGAAAACAAAGAAAAAATATCGCCTGTATCCATTTCAGTAATCATTTGTAGTTTGCTTTTAAAACTTAAAGACTCGTCGTAGCCTTTTTCAATCACTGTTATAACGGATAGAATCGATTTATCCTCAAAGAGGACGAGGGAATAACTGCGGCAGCATTGTAAACAGATGGAAGTTACGTTATATGCTGGTGTTGTACAGCTTCTATTCAACACACTAATTGGGCTTGTGAAACTACACTGACCTCCGTTATAGTCTCAAACTATTCTACTTTTCTTTTTAAATGCAGATATACACAGATGTAATATCTGCAAGCACAAGGACTAGTATTCTAACGGGTATCCTGTTTCGCCGATATTTTTGTTTGATATGAAACAATCTCTCTTCCGTTTATACTCTATACGTGTATAAGGACCAAGTAAAATGTAGTTTTATCATAAAAAAAACAGTAATGCTTGAGCATCGTTCATGAAGTATGCTAGTCACGAAGTGGCGTTAAGTTGCTTAAAATCGTCAAGGAAAAAATAGTCCCCATTCATTATACTGCATCTATGAATGCGTCGCGGACGAGCTGACTACCGGAGGATGAGCCTAACAGACGAAGGAACGCGCAGGATAAGGTAAAAAGTGTATAACTATGTTCAGGAGAACGTCCGCTGTTTATCAAGCAAATGGCGAGTCTACTAGCCAGCAAGGCACATATCGGGTTACCGTGCGGGGTCAGCATGGCACCCGTGCTCAGCTTACCAGTGAGCACGCCCGCGGTGCCGGGTGCCATGTGCGTACGGGGCAGTGTGACAAACTGCGGGCAGTTGAACCATGCAATGTGAATTCGATACGGTACCAGCAGAACGAAATTCTAGTGAAAGCTATGAATTGTCTGAACTTCAGTGACGAGCGTTGGTTTCGCTTCGTAAGATTGAGTGCCACGCCGTCTCATGAGTGATCAGTTAAGAAGTACGCCTGATGTTCAAAACAAAGTAGCGATGCAGACGTTCATGACTGATCAGACATGTTAAAGCTGATGAGATTACAGTGTCTCTATGGACCTTCCCAAATAGACAGCTCGTTTTCTCAACTTGTGCTCGAAAACCACTGCGTGAATTTTGATAATGCTTGTTAAAAAAAAAAAAAAATCATATCGTTTGCTTCTACTTGAATGGTGGTTCGCCTCTACCTGCCGATGGTAAAAATAGAGGTAATGCTGATCGTAACTGCTAATATTTACCTCTGTTAAGTAGGTTATGCTTTGTCGAGTTTATCGGTCGTTTTGCCTGCTTATTTGTCTGTCAGTCTGTCACCAAGATAACTCAAAAGTTTTGGACGGATCTTTGCGAAATTTAGAGGACTCTTAGGTACGTTAAGAGAAAGAGATGATTAACTTTTGGTGAAGACCCATCCAACTGTTTGTTTACAAGTTTTTTCTCGGTAGCATAACTCAAAAAGTTATTGAGCTGATTATTTTGACATTTGCAGAAGTTGCTGGAGTTGCCACTAGGAGCAGGTAGCCAAATATTTGTGTTAATCTGTCCGTTTGTTTGTTTGCCTTTTTGTTTGTTTTGATGCTTGTCAGCAACATGACTCAATTTGTGATAAACGGATCTTCTTTAAATTTGTAGGAATTGCTAGAAATGTTAAAACGTGCAAATGACCAAAATTTGGTAGTGAACGGTTGGTTCGTTTGTGTGTTTTGACCGTTGTCAGTCAAAATGTTTGTCAGAATATAACTCAAAAGATTGTAAACGGATATTCATGAAAATTACATGCAATGTTATAAATGATGAAAGGCACAAATGACCAAATTTTGGTGATGAACGGTTGGTCTGTTTCTAGTGTTTGACGAATGTTTGTCAAAATGTTTGTCAGAACATAATTCAAAAAGTTGCTGAAGGATCTTCAAGAAAATTGCAAAATTGACAAGAGGCACATAGGTACTGTATGGCCAATTTTCGGTGGGGATAAAAAGTAAATCCTAATTCCAGGACGTAAACATTGCCTAGCTTAGATGCGCTCCCAGAATATTCTAGTTTTTTGTTTGTTTTGTTTGCAGTAAAAAAAAGTTAGCGCAGCGATGGGGAATAAGTAAACAAAAGAAGAATGAGTGAAGAACTCCACCGCCAGTTTTGCCAGTTGGTATGGTTCATTACAGTTGAGGTCAAGACACTAGAATAACACATTAAATAGCAAAAAATAAGAAATAAAATATAAAATGTAATAATGGCGAAAATAATGAGCTTTGAGGTTATTGATACATTGTATACTTTTCAATACTAGTGATAATATTTCTAACTGTTCATTCAAGTAGGTACATGCAAGTAAGTAAATATTTTTGGATTGTCTGTTAAAAATGCCATAAAAACTTTCGTAGAAAAAAAAAGAACAGTGTATTGTGAATACCAAAAACTGATGCCGGTGTCGATAGGTGGAACTAAAGTCAGTAGTGAAAGAGTCAAGGTTTCTTTCCTATGTCACTTTGAATCACAAACAACCGTAGCGAATCGGACACACCATGAAGTGCACACACGTACACCAACCGAGGTCGTGTGAGGTCACCACGGCAGGCACAGAGGCCCTCAACACAATTCAGTTATTCTGCACGTGTCGCTGTGTTTGGTTGTGAGGAAATATGAGCAGCAGTTGGGTGTGTGGTAAGGCCAGTTCGTTCGAGTGTGTAAATGAATATAAGATGAAATACCTACTTGTTCATATCAAGTTCCAGGGACGTACTTTGTTGACTGTAGTATTACTTGTATTGGGTCTATACAGACAATTTTTTTGAGCACTAGGTACTGAAAAGTAGAATTCCAGAAACCTTTCGCTTTACACCAGATTTGACTAATTCCTTAAAAAATGAATCAATCGTTCTGTATCTCTTTAAGAAATAATGCATAATACAAAAACAATTTACACAAATTTTGACAAAAATCTATACTATTATTCTACTTGAGGCCCTATCCATCCGTACGTCGGTCCATGTTTCTGCACCTTACGCTTTTCAGTTTTAAATAGGGGAAATTCAGCATGTAAGAAGCTCTGGTTTTCGCTGGAAGAAGGTTCAACCATAGCTGTCTTCTCTTTCGCTTGCTCTCGAAGAAATTTTCTATCACTTTTGAAGCAAACCATGAAGTTCATTTTACAAGTATCAGACATGCGTATTTCCAAATCATTTAATGTTCACTTTGGTGGAGTTGCATGACGATCCAAATATGAGAAAATTCTTAGGCTGGATACGGCGCAATTTATTTATTTATTTATCATCGATTGCTCCCCAGGCGGGAGGTGTTCGTGGATTATTATGTCACAGCTTATACTAAAAAATTTCGTCTGCATTCATTTCTTAACAATATTACAGCTATGAATTTACAACCTAATCAACAAGGCTCAGTGCCATCACATATCAAACTAGTTAACTGAACTGGCACCGTAATGGTACTACCTTACGATTACCCTCGCACGAGGAGCAATATAATATGTAATTATGTTTCTGTTAACATTACAGCTTGTTCCATTAAAGTAAGGTAAATGGGAAATGTAGGTGTTTCTTCCCGAGGAGAGATCTGCATGGCTTAACACTATTTCACCTGATTGACTAAGTACTATTACATACAGAATCATCTAGTAGGTATGGCGGTACCATATAGAACGTCCTACAGTACATGCATGTAAATTCGAAATTATGTATATCTATCTCATAATAGGACGGGTTTCATCAAGTGAATTATTATTTCCGCTAAAGGGCGATCCGCACAGTGATGCAAGCCGGCCAGGAGGCGCAATAAGGAATATCCTATCTCGACATCGGCTCTCCTCTGCCATATAGTGTAAGTTGGCTCAGTGCACTACTACTGGCAGAAAAAAAAGCGCAAAGAAGAGAAAAAGACAATCGAGTGGACGGCCTCTTTCATGGCCTTCCACACGAGAGAGACTATAGGTGTACCGCGTACGAGGTGAGCTAGCTCGATCAACAGTCCACCTCACGGAACAGAAAAGCAGAAAGGGGAAGAAATAGATAGAAAACCTACCTAATTTCGTAAAATTAACCTGCTCAGCAGGAATTGGGGCCAGCTGCAACATCTGCGGAGAAGGCACTCAGGATAGCCATTAGGAAGGCACTCCATTGGGTTCGTCAGTTCGTCAATTGAAACTAATACAATATGGGGTTAGGAAACAAGGCCCAATTCAACGTATGATAATAATAAGCTTATATGTAACTGAAATTTGAGCTCACTTAGTTTTAGAATATAGCGCATGGTTGCCGTTGAGCGTAACTCATATAATCAAAAATGCAAGTAGCCGTGTAATCCGATTTTACATGAAACCTACAAGTGAGCTACTTCCGAGTACCTACAAAGCGAGCTGTTCTGGACTGCTTCATTCTAAAGCATTATTAATTAAAAGTGTGATGTTTAGAAAAAGCTAGTAAACTGACTGAAAAGGGGTTCGGCAACAAAATTCCATTACTGAAAAATTGGGCTTAGTCTGGTGGCTATTATGGTGAAGTTATCGCATACAATAGTGGAGGAAACTAGTGGAGTACTGTATAGAACAGCCACGGGTCACGCTGTATAACTGAAATCATCAGATACACCGATGAAAAATGGCATTGTTAAGAATGTGAGAGGCTAAATAGTATTACCATCAGGCGATGAGAAACACAACTTAGCAAAGGCGTATGTATACTGTATCGAAGAAGATTGATGAGAAAAGTACCTCCGAAGAGTGAGACTGCTATACCTCTTGTTTTTTTTGCCTTTATGTATCTATCATGACGTACAAGTGCAAATTTCTTGCTGATAGAACATTGACAAAATCCACCGCTGGAATCCAAGCGCCTAGATAGGTTGTATGAGGGGACTTAGGATACACGGGCTACATTAAGCCCGTTGCAAACGAGTCGGAACACGGAAGCGATTCACGTTCTTGGAACAATATTTCTGTGCGCGTGATAACAGCTTAATCTAAGAACACATACAGATTCCAAATGGGAACCATTGATAATATAAACGCTATAAAAATTAAGAGAGAGATTCGGAACTGAGCAGCGGGCCCTCGCTGTGACGGAATAGCTGCCGCGGGGGTTAGCAACAAGTCGAAGCTGCATCCCCAGCAGTGCAATCGGAAGGGTAGGGAGAAAGGTTCAGGTGTGCAGCAGACTTGAGGTTAGACGCACTTCGTCACGGTTGTTATTTATGGGGTAGGTTAGGTTTAGAGAGCCGCGTTTGGTCAAATTAAAATGAGTTATAATAGCCTAGCTTAGGATTGCTACGTTTAATAAAGTAAGAACATTAAGTAACTGTGGAATTTCCACGGGTCCCGCTAATATTACAGTAATCGACAAAGCTTTTTTATTATAGCTTTGCACTGTATGAAGTATACATGCATGCCGCATATCGAATAGTAGGTTTCTTATAGATGAGTTAACATAATTAATGTATTGAAGGATTAACACTTCCACATCAAATTCAGAACTATTTGGACATATTACGTTATTATATTCGTCTTTGATGGAGATAATCTTGCCAGCACCGGATTTACGTCAGTGCTTAGCAGGCTAATAAAGCCTTGTGGCCAAACATTTCGGGCTCTTTGAGAGGTATAGAATATTATTGGCACTTCGAAAGCCTTTTCTTAGACATGTTGGCATAGCAACGGGCTCAGGAGGTGTCTTTATAGCCAGCTGGAGAATTTTTGGCGTTTTTCCTTTTTTCGTTGGAACGGCGATTTGGAGGGGCCACGCGATTGAAATAACATTGGGCTTAGTTTCAGCTAAATCAGCAGAGTCTTGAGTGTAGCAGAGAGTTGACGGCTGTCGAGTAGCTGCTTGTTTGCAGAGGTGGTATCATGGAAACTTCATAATTGTACTTGACATATTCAATAACTATCTTAGAACTCTCATTGCTAGTAAACAACTTATGTTTCATATTTTTGTTTACCAACGCTATACTCATGATGTACACAAACTGTAAAACAAATGCACATTGATCAGCTTTTATCCAGTAAGATCTGTTGCAAATACACAGACGTGTGTAGAAATCAGAAAGGCAAAAGAAATACATTACCGCTAACACAGCAGCAGTAGCAGAACGGTAATGTTGACTCCACGGTGCTAGCATCAGAAATTTAATTTTCTGGGTAACGGCAAAGTCAACGTCACCGCAGATTCCAAGTGGGAAATCTACATGCACTCCTTCGTGCTGCAGCTATGAGTGCCTGTTGGTCCTAGAGAAGTGAACGGCTGCAGTCGATATCAGAGCCATGGCACCAGAAGAATGGTGCGACAACCGTAACCCCATCCCCCTCCCCGACTACACCCATTTCAGGTCGGGGTCAATATCGCCAACACGAGCATTTGAGGGCCGGAAATGCTGACTCACTGAGCCAAAATCTAGCTGTCTGGTAAAGCGGTTCCATTTTCTGTACTAGTGTGCATTAAGCGTACGCTCTATCATCCTGGCTGTTTTATTTATTTGAGGCTGAGATATTTATGATACTTACAAATTTCTAAAATGACAATGGTGTTGGATTTTTTGTGCTCTGACAAATATGAGGCGATGTGTTGGAAAGCTGTATACAATTAACGTAGAAACGCTCTTTAGCCATTTCAAAGGCTGACAGGGCTGTGTGATTGTTGCAGTGCGGATAGATGTTGCTGTAGGAATATGCGTGCTGCTTATTGCTAGTCTCGAGAATAGTCATCGTGTTACCAATGCAAGTAACACTGCAGCATAACACAACTCTCGCCGAAGCGAAGTCTGTCTTGGGTGGATGGAGAGAAAAACTTGATGGTCATTTGAATGGTTTCAAACAGGGGTTCAAAGATGCAGTCTGATCGTTAACAATAGGCTTAACAAGCCTCTTGATTAGTGACGGGTTTTACAGTCATTTTTTATTGTGTTTGAGATAGCTGCCTAACGGGTTTGTGATGGTTTTCAGTGCTTGCTCCAGGGCAGGTCTGTATAGTAATATGTATAGATGGCTATTGCTCTTCATTCTATCGACTGTTTACAGAGACTTGGCTCAGCCGTCGGGTTTCTTCATCAAACACCAGGTAAAATACAATAATCCTCTTAGAACAGGGGTTCTTAACCTAGCTGCGGGGAATTCCCCACTGGTGGGGAATGGCGGAGTTGCCAGGTGGGGAATTTCGTGCACTTGTTTCCACCCACAAAAAATCGATAGTATTTCAAAATCTAATACATTGCTTACAAATGTTGACTTACTTCACATATCACAACCCTTTACAGACTTTTGATATACTCGTAATATCCTCCCACAATACTGTACTCTTATATTTCTATTTATTTCTTTGGTATCATATGCATGTTCACGAATGCATTGAGGAAGATAAAATAACCCCAATTTAATTTTAATTTCAATAGAATTAATATATCTATTACAAATATACTTGGATAAAACAGATATAACGGTATTTGAAAACATTAATTCCTGAACTGACAAAAGCTTTTCTCTTACTGTTATAGTCATATCTTATATACTAGCGGACCCGTGCGTGAAAAAATTCACGCAAAAATCGATATGTTTGTTTAATAAAGGCCGGTGCGGGAACCTCCTCTTTTCTGACTGGCTTCTCCATTTTCTTCAATGATCCATTTTCGTGCTCTCATCCTCAGGTTCTTTCTTTTCCATTTTCCTTCTTTCACATGCGTCTTCCTTATTGACAGACAGAAGTTAAATCTGAAGCAAAACACAGCAACAAACTTAAATGCAACTCCAGTCAGCTAATAAGCATTGTGAGCGTACCGTAACCATGATACAGCCTCTCAAGCTAAAATATCTACTTCAATTAAGAGCTGAAATTTTGGCGTATGGAGGGAAAACTGCTCCGTCATAGAAAGACAGCAAACTTGAATAAATAATATTTTACTGTCCCGTGAAAATTATCACTTCGTGAGTGTTTCGTTCATCACCTATTGAATTTATAGGACGTGACCTAAGAGAAAAATTTATAAAACCAGACAAAAGAAGCTCAAATATCTTTGTTTCGGTTTCAAAAAAGTGTTTCACACAAAAGTACATTCAGAGAAAGGGATAAGGATCCCACTTTCGCCATCTTCTGCAGCCTGGTCATCGATCTGCATGAAAACGCAAGTTAATTTCAATATGTGCAACCTGGCCTATTTTTCGCTTATTTCCTTAAGAAACGGACACGAAATAAATAAATAAATAAATAAATAAATAAATAAATAAATAAATAAATAAATAAATAAATTGCGAATTGTTATATTATATTAGGATGGAAACTAAAATTGAAGGCAATAGAATGGTACAAAAAAGCCAAACTTTTATCTACGTACTAAACACTGCATAGGTTAAAATCGTATTGGTCAGAGACCGATGCCGTGGTGGGGAATGGAGAGTTGGCTCACTAAAAAGTGGGGAATTTGAGAGAAAAGGTTAAGAACCACTGCCTTAGAGATATGAAGTATAAAGAAGCTAACAGTTTCTTGAAACTCTTCTAGACAAAATGAGGTCCATGATTCCTACCCCTCCATTTCTTATAGCAGACTATCACAAAATGGACCCCGGGAAAATGCTGCTGGAAAAACGGGGTAAAGACGAAGTCAACCTCAAAGTATCTGCAGATGCTGTCCAGGGAAACTTACCTGGGAAGAGAGCAGAATAGAATTCAACAACCAACTTGGCACCCACCACAACCAGGAATCCCAGCCAAATGCGGTTAAGAGATGGGAGAAATTGCCAAATCAGTCACCGAGGCATTGCACTGACCCAAAAGAAGGAGATGGTAACCAAACATTGAATAAATTTTATGCACAGTTTGTGAAGAATATCAACACCCATGATAGAGTTTCGTCTGGTTACAAACTCATTGATATCGCAACCCATTTTAGTACGGGTTGCTGTGAAGCAAAAAACACGAAGAATAATGAACAGAATAAAATTAATATAGCATTCTCAATTAATATACCTATAATAAAGAGACGAACAGGGAAGGTTCGAACTCTGAACTGTTGTATGTGAACTGGGATGCTCTTCTAAATGACTCTATTCGACATGAAACCATGAACAAAATTTTCTCTAAAGTTATCAGAAGAGTGCGTGCAATACTGCCCGCCAACTAGGAGAAAATGTCCCTAAAATCCCGCCCATAAATTCTTCAAGGGCTTACTGAAAATATGAGCAGAATTGATCAAATACGATAAGTCATTGCGTATGTTGCAGCTTCGAATTGTTTGCCAGCGAGAACTGGAAAAAATCGAAAGTAAACCAGCCAAATCCCATTATGAGAAAAACTTGTAAAAAGAAATACAAGCCATCCAGAACATGAAGCAAAATAATAAGTATTTCTGCTCTTATGCATCAAATCACTTCTCCGTGAAAATAAAAAATAAGGCCATTATTGGACGAAAATGAATCGATAGTTGAAGATGATCAAGAGATGAGCGCAATATTCAGCAGGCAATACCAGAAACTTTTGGGTAAGACAACCAGAACCCCGAAGTTGTGTTATTAGTATCAACTGGTAACTAATTGACAGACTCTGCAGCCACATAACTAAGCATGCATCGGTCAGTGACGAAGTTGGCGGAAACAGTGCAGCAGGACCGTGTGATGTTAATGCAAAAATCCTCTAGATGTGTATCAGCTAAGTATTTTGTATCCGCTTTACCTAACGTGGCGTTAGTCACTGGCTGACGCGGTAATACCGAGTACTTGTATACAAGCATCAGTCACTCCATTCCTCAAAAGTGGGAACAGTACGGATCCAGCGAACTGTAGACATATCTCACTAGCTAGCCATGTAGTGAAAATATTCGAAACAGTGTCCCTTAATCACTCTCTGTGGTTAAGTGACAGCTGGTCTGCATCGCACCAAGGGAGGCCCGGTTGGATTCCCGGACGTTATGTACGCATTTACACTGCGTGGAGCACTCCAGCACCGAGAGGCGAGGAGAAGTATGGCGAGGGATTCCAAATTGACTCTCATCACTGAGCTGCTTCTCCTGCTCTGTACTCTACCAGTTCTTCGAAATTCTAGAAATTAAGGCAAAAGAAATCTTCGTTTGGTGTATTCACTGGACCGGTTTGCGAAATAATAATAAATTATTATTAGTGGACCATATAGATTGTAATGACCTACTCACAACAACATGGTTTTCGACATAAACGCTCCACTACTTCACAACTGTTGGACCATTGTGATTCCCAGTGCTGGGATTAGGTATTTTTCCTGTACCGCCGGTATCAATAATCGGTAGAGAAAAACGGGTCATTCAGTTCGGTATTTCGATAGATTTCTAAAAAATTTACCGAACGATTCGGTATTTTTTCGGTATTTGGTTCGGCATTATTATTAAAATTTTGCGCTGGGGACCCCACGAACAGGAAGCACAACCCAAATAAAGCACTTTACAATGCCGGAAAGGCCGAAATGGTGCTAAAGGAAATCGAACAAAGAGCCATTTACAGCTGGCTTAAACGCCTGCAGGTCAACACCACCGAAAGCCGATGCCTGCAATGAGTTCCATACCCTAATAGACCAGGATACGAAGCACCGACGGAACTGATTAGGGAATTTTTATAGTTTAAGGGCATCAAAAAAAGGTGTTTTATTTCTAATATATAGTGTATTTTGACGTGCAGAATCTAAATAAGTTATAGGAAAAAACCTATCCCACTGTTTTCCTATGGGAGAAATACCCAACGATGGCAGAGTTCAAAAGACAACCTTTTAAATAAATTTTTAACCTAACCTCGTTGGGGAATATCGTTGGGTATTTTCTTTCATAGGAAAACAATGGGATAGGTTTTCCCCATAACTCAAAAACTAGGGTCGTCCGAAAAAAAAACAGACCTCAGATTTGGATTTTGCACGTCAAAATCCACTATATATAAAAACGCATTTTTTTATGCCCTTAAACTGTAATAATACCCTGATTAGTTCGGCACCTCACATTTTTCAACGTGAAACAGTGAGCACCGAGCGCAGCACGTGTAGTTCTCTGAGAGACTTTGAGGGCCGGGACGCACTAGTCTGAAGCCTGGACATTCTCGGTGATGGTAAGTGATGGTGACGTGTACGCGCGGTGCGTGTGCGTGCGTGTGTGGCCCCACAAGTGCCGTGCAGTTTATACGTTGCGCAAC
>LQNS02278174.1:31199735-31213921 GCA_001587735.2 Parhyale hawaiensis | reverse complement strand
CGAATCTCTAATTTCCTTCCGTCTATTAGTGATGAAAAGCGTGACACACACCGCAGGTAGGTAGGTAGGTAGGTAGGTAGGTAGGTAGGTAGGTAGGAACAAGCGTATTAATATATAGATACTGTATGTTTGTCTATCCACCCAATAAGTGGTCGAAGGAGTTGAGCAATCTTCATAATTTTGTGTAGGGAGTTTGGTGGGTTGACCTAGATGTAACCCATGCCTAAAAACGAGACCTAGCTGACCATAAAAAATGACGGCGTTGAATTTCCTCCACCGGGCGAATTTGCCTCCACCGCGGCAGATCGTCTGGAGCACGGGGTTTTCCTTTGTTATTATTGAAGAGGATTGGGGCTGTGCGCTCAACTCGTTCATCAAATATGACTTCGTTGATTTTGCCCCTAGTGCGGGGGATGGTCTTACGCCACAAGGCGTTCTAGTTGTTAATCTTATTTTATAGGTAACACTCAGAGAATTTGTTTTAGAGTGATATCGTGAAATTACAGATTTTCCCTCTCAAAGCCTTTACAGATACTGTTACTTTAATAGTATGAACTGCAAAAATTCAGGGCCGTTTCTTGTAGAGAATTAAGAAGTCCTCTAATAAAAAATTACGGAACAATCATGCTATTACAGAATTTTGTTTTGCAATTTTACTGCACTTTATTAATCTAAAATTTGCATAATATTTACCTCCGCCAAGGAAGTTATGTTTTTATTGTGTTTGTTTGTCTGTCTGTTTGTTTGCCTCTTTGCCTGACAGATGATGAACTTCTGGTAAAAATCCGTTCATTTGTTTGTCTGCCAATTTTTGTTAGTGCTATAACTCAAAAAATTATAACCAGATTTTCATGAAATTGCATTAGTTGTTAGGTATATTACGAAGAGTAAATGACCAAATTTTTGGGATGATCTGTTAGTTCGTTCGTTTGTCGCTGTTTAACTTTATGCTTGTTAGTACAATAACTCAAAAATTATGGATGGATCTTTATGAAATTTACACGACTGCTCAGTAATGCAAAAAAACATAATTTATTAAATTTGGTGACGATCGGTTGTTCCGTTTGTGGGTTTGACTTACATTCGTCATAATATTTGTTAGCAGCATAACTCAAAAAGTTATGAACAGATTTTAAAAAATTACCGAAACAGGTGATACTATCAAAAGGCGCAAATGATTAGATTTTGGTGTTGATACAAAGAAAATCATGGTTTCAGAACCAATTTGAGTTTTTCGTTACCGTTGCCTTGATTATCGGAGGTATGCCCTCTCAGAGTGGTCTCTAGCTGTAAATGTTAGAAAAATTAAATTTTGACCCCTTGAGCTTACAAAAAAAAAAAAAAGATTTTTCTTATTGGCTTTTTGATTGACGTCAACTTTGGCTACGATAACGAAAATATACGTCAATTTCCCATATTTTATGGTTTCGAGGCCGATAACCGTTGAATTGGTGTAATAAAAGTAAAATGAAGGTAAAGAATTCCGCGTATTATTGTCGCTGTGAAAATATAATAAGAAGGATGCAATATGCGTAAAGGAAAATCCGCGTATTATTGTCCCTGTGAAACTATAGTAAGAAGGATGCAGTATGCGTAAAGGAAAATCAGAAAAGTCCGCAAACACATAGTCCGATACATATAGAGAGTGCGCCCGCCAGAGGACGGATGTTAAACTGCGTTCACTGCTATACTTTCCTTCGCCAATAGCCAATATATACAGAAAATTAAAAATTGTAAGCATTTACAGCTGCTCGATACGCCTTTCAGAGGTACAAGCATTGCTATCGTGAGTTACAAGGTACGTAAGTTTCATAAAAAGAGCTTGCACATTGTAACTCTGAGATACAATGGGGACGGGACTTTACAAGCTTGTATAACGAGTTTGATGAATCTGAGGCCGAGTTTGTAAATTTTCACAGATTAAATACAAAGGATTTCCTGTGAGATCACGTTTTCATGCTGACTCTTAACTCAGGCTTCATAAACACTTCATTAGATATCGTCCGAATGAGTCAGTAACATCATGCACGTAGTAAGTAGCATCCCACGTAAATATTGCTATTTGCTACGATAGTATACCAGTATGTTTTCTCACTACGAAAAAAATGGCAAGTGGTGTAAGAAGAACAATGGTTTTTAAATTCTAGGCACAAAATAGGATACTAGTTGCAAGACAACGATTGAACTAACCCTATCTGGTGGGTATCTTGAGTGGACAAAGGCGAAGGTTCGTATATCATTCCATACCATGATATATGGAAAAATAAAAAATATTGACGGAATTTAACACAATTAATTTACATTTTCAGTTATCAACAATCTGCATAATCAGTATCATATCCCTGAAAGTTATGTCCATTAGAAAACGTCGATTTTTATTTCCTTAAGACCGGTGCTCACGTAACAAATTTCGCTCGCCTCTAGTAATCAAGAGACAACTCAACTAATCCGACTGCGAAGTCGTGGCCCTGACTTCTGTTAGACGTCTAAGAACATCGTGCACTAATTCTTGAAGCATCAATGCTTGTGGACTTAAACTGCTCATAATTAGGAGCACTAGTTGAAAGTGAACCATTGCCACTTGCTCTGGTGTCAAGATAGCAGCAGCGACTGAGATATTCAACAATTTTAGGTACAGCTAAATTTTGCGCCAGCCGAAGCCGTGTCGTGGCCACGTAAACGCATTAGTTGAGTTGTTTCTAGGCTGCTAGCGGCAACGGAAGTAGCTTCGTGGGCACTTTAATTGTGTTGAGTTTTGGTTTTCTGCATCACTCCTCATTGCTCACCGGCGGCAGGTACCACGTGTACCTCACAGCCCGGGAGGAGTCGGGGGACTACATCGCTGCTGCAAGTTTGGTCAGGTCGCTCCTGAATGATGGTGAGTGTTTTCATCATTGGAGATTATTTTCCCAAATAGGAATTTCCATTATCTGTATATCATTTACCTATCATATTCTACTCGTAGTCTCGCCTAGTAATCTTTACCATGAGCTTTCATCAATATTAGTAGTTTGAGCAGGCTTCCTTCCAGTAGCTTTTCATTATTGTGTCTTTCTTAGATCATTGAGTTGTTATTTCCATTTACTTTCTTGCGTATTTTGTATTTTTTTTGTATTCAAGTCATTTCAGTATGTTTTATTGGTAGACTAGATTTATGTATCCAATTCTCTGTCGTTTACATTTTTCTTTCGAAGCGATTTGTTCTCTTCGCTCGGGTGTTTAGTTTTCTTTCTTCCGTTTATTCGTGTTGATATTTCATGTTTCATTTTCCATAGAAACTTTTAATGGAGTAATGCAAATATTTTTTACTGATGTATACACCCCTTAAACATTCATTACTTAAAGGTTGATCAAGTTACCCGCTGGATCTTTTGATTGAAAATGCAGCAAGAATTGTCGTTTAGTGGTTTAATTCTTGTAGCTTTTGTAAGTAATGTCACAAATTCACTGTGTCTATTATGCTCTTCATAAAATATAATTACTGTTTGCTTTGAAATTGTTGTCTTTCTGAGTTCCGGAGCTTGGCTGGCGTCAGTTGTTGGACAATAACAGAACTTGTACTATCATCAGCACCATGACAATTCCTCAGGATGTGTCAATCGTTTCCCAGGGTAGAACTCTTCTAACAGTGAATTACAAAACGGAGGAAATTCCAGATACGGAGACTTCTTGCAGTGAAGAACGTCCAGAAGTGTAGACAGCATACTGAAACTGGGAAACATTACAATAGCCGAGTGAATATGTTTTTTGATGGACTAGCAAATAGTGTAGTACATAAAATTAACTGGCACAGTGCAGGCTATGCAATGTAACTTCCAGCTTATTTATGGTGTTAGCTGAAGGAAACGTTTAAGGCGATGACACACGCAAGCCAAAGGCTGAGGAAACTCTTGCAAACGCGTAAAATTTTTTGCGCGAAAAAACACCTTCCTATTCACACGTGACAATGGTCCGTTCGTCAAAAAACTTCGAGCTCCGTTCATCCAAACGACGTTATCATGGCTACGTAGTAAATTCTACGACAAAAATACATCTAATGATCAGAAAAATAATATAATGGATGCTACCCAATGCCTTCAAAAGTAATATTAAGTCCAATTCGGAGATAAAATATCTTGCAAATAATAAACCCGTTGCGGCTCCGAAAGCAAACTGAGTACCCTCTCCGCCGCTAGATGTCTCTGGTGGCGGTTTGTTTTGGAAAATTTACGCGTTTGCTGAGTATATCGAGCGCAAAAATGCTGCATGCTTCATCACAGAATTTTGCGCAAAAGCGAGAGTGTGCAGGTATTTAGACGTCGATTTGCACGCAAAACTCGGATACTCGTTCTTTTGGCTAGCGTGAGGCGTCGGCATGACGAATGCACGGAAGCAGGTTTACTGTTGATCTTATCTCCTGGAAATGGAGATCATTCTTGAAACGGAGATGATGCAGTATTCAGTTTAGGAGTTCCGCTGTCCTAAGCACAATGTTCAGTATACCGTCAAAACTGATAACACTGACCCTAAGCCATCGGGCGTGAGATGCTCGGCCCAAAGTTTAGTTTCATTTTCAATATCTCGAATAAGATAATTACTGTTCCGACTCTCCATGACGTTCTCATATTGACCTCCGCTAAAGAGGTTATGTCTATCCAGGCGTTTATGAGCCTGTCCATTTGTTAAATGGTTTATCTGTCTGTCTGTCTCCTAGCGACATAACTCAAATATTTACGGACAGAACTTCCTGAAATTTACAGGAACTGATAGGAATGTCATGAGGAACAGATGATTCTATTTTGATGATGGTCCGAAAAAATCCTGGATCCTGGACTATTTTAAACGTTTCGGGCATTGTTTTGCTTGGTGGAGGTTTGCGATCTCAGAGTGCTGCTCTGGTCTAACATCATAGCTTTAGGCTTCAACAGCTCGTGAGTTGAAACTTTCTAAGTGGATCATGTGTGATGAAAGTTGTCGTTAGTGTCATGTTTGGGAAGATCTGATGAAGAATTATTACCCTAAAACTGAGCTTCTTAAATTTACTCAATAAATACATGATTGACGACTCAAAGAGTTAATTTGCATATTCTGTACTTGGAATCAGAGTGCCAGTTACAGATTAAAAACGCAACAATTTTATAAGGGTTCGTAAGCAAGATGACAAGTGGTCATGACCAACGCACTCGACGCGGTGTACAAAGTACAGTCTACGAACCGGCGACTCGTACCGGTGCCCAGATCGTGCTGCTCGTATCGTACCACAAGATGCGGATAAAGATCTGTTTTATCCCGCCTATGTAAGACAATTATGACCCTAGAGCGTTTCCCTCAGACATGAAACTACATTTAGGCTCAACCTCTGCTCATAGTTCAATTTTCTATTGGCTGTGTTTGGCACTAAATCCGCCCATTGTTATTTTTTTGGCTAGACGATTGATTACCCGTAAGGATACGCGACCACCTTCCCTGGGAACATTTTTTTTTTTGCGTCCTGAGCTGGTCGACGATATCTGCTATGATTAACAAAAACACAGCCGGCCTGACGAGAACGGAAACACGGTTTGCTCGAGACTTTTAGGAGTGAAAAAGTTATCTCACTATACTTAAGTTCAAAGGTCCTCAATATTAAATTTAGGGGTTTAAAACTTCGAAAACTTTATGAAGTTATGCATCGCATATAAATAAATATAATAGGCTAGGCAACTAGGTTCGTGTCCTCGTCATGACAGCTTTTCTCCTCTTTCTGGGACATCTCGGTCTAATCAGAAACATACGGAAATAGGTTGTTTTTGATAATTATGGAATGAATACAAATTATTCGAATGAATATCATAATTTAGAAGGAATTACTAGAATTACTACACATACGATTGTTTTAAGGTAAAGTTTCTTTGTTGTTTCCATATAAAGAAAAGCAGTGTGGCTTTGACAAGTCACTCATGGTTTGAAGCGTCTAATTGTAAAGGAAAACGAAGACAGGGTTGATTTAACAACTCACTGAGAGTAGCCCTCAGGGGGTATATTCTGGCGGGTCCTTTCCCTGTCACAATATATTTGGGACTCACAACCCTAAGGGTCCCTAGTGCTTTCTCCGCACGGGATGTTGCAGATTGCTGCTGTTTCTGCTGACGAGGTTAGTTTGGTAAAGTTAGGTACGCTCTCAATATTTCCCCTTCTGTTTCTACTACTACGAATACTCACTGAGAGTATTAAACTTACAGTTCTAACGGACGACGGAGGCTTCAACGTTACATCAGCAGGAGCCAGCGCGTATCAGATGCAGTCGAACAAAACCACCACCACCACCATCGTCATAGCTCTGCTGGTGATCATCGTACTACTGGCAGGGCTCCTCTATTACATCCATAAAAAGGGATACTCCAGGTTACTGTCATTCATGAGACTTTTACCAAAGTAGAATTACTTTTTTTTTACCGCTAAAAAAATTATCACTTTGTGAGAGTTATAAAATTTGGAGGGCTAATGGGAAAATTTGATAAACCTATTTTCAAAAATTTTTTGCCCTCGTAAAATTTGATTTTTTTTTCTGCAAGGTATTGCTTGTTGCATATACAAGTAGACATTAAATAGACATAAATAAATAGGTATATAAATTCAATAAAAACGTAAATAAGCTCCAAAACAAACTTAGGGCAAGTCGGATAGGATCGTCGAAGTCAATCTAAGCCAAGCCCACTTGATTTAACTTGTCCAGCGGAAATGCAGACAGCAATTTTGACTTCGTCACTTTGAACCGTGTTGCCTTCACTAGAAGTTACACGATTATGTTTAGCTGACTGAAATCTCTATTTTAGGAGTAAGCCTAAGTTCATGGAAGTCTCACAGGTAACTGATTAAGTGTCAATGACTGAAACTTACACATATCAAAAGTGGAAGCCAGGGCACTTGTCTGAAGATTTGGGCCAGTCACGCCTCAAAGGCTTATAATTTCATTGCAAGCGCCCATAAGCATATTGACCGTCATGGGTCTGTTCGCTTGGACACTAAAGTTAAACCTTAGAGGCTTGACTTGTTCGTTGGCTTCGACCCGCTTAACTGAGTTTCAAGCAATGGCCATTAATGGTTTACTCTTGAGACTTCCAGAAATTCGTTCTTACTTGATAAAATGGAGTTTTATCAGGCTCTACTTAATAGCGTTGGAATAATACTGCATTTGTAAAGCGATTCAAAGTGACAAAGCCATAGCTCCTTTAAAGTTTCGGAGAAGTCAAACCTCTAAGGTTTAATTTTGGCATCCATGCGAACATGTCAATGATGGTCAATGTGCTAATGGGCGCTTGAAATCGGGCAGCGTCGACTTGGCACCTGCCCCGTCTACTTGGGATGCGTTCGATTATACTCCAGAATTCTGGAGTCCAATCGAAGTCGACGGGACAGGTGCCAGCGTTTCCTAGCCTCTATACGCTTCATTTTCCAGGTTCAAAGATGATAATCCAGCAGCGATTAGTAACTATACGACCAGCTCCTGAGAGCGTTTCCAAGAGTAGTTCCCGCTGACGTTTGGCTCACTGCTCAGTCTAGTGCAGGACGACTCGCCCTCTCTTCCCGGTAAAGCATAAGGTCGGGGCCTCATCGAAGCAACAAGCGACGTACGACCCATCAAATTTGTTGCACAAAAAAATGTAACGTATTTCACTATCTACTGTCCCCACCGACGCAACACAGATCGCGCGACACACCGTGCATTGCTGTCACTCACAGGTTCCATATCTCCCGCAAAAATCGTATAGCATCGCTTGTTGCGTTGGTGGGGCCCGGCCTGAGATTGCGCTGTTCACCCTGTCTGAGGGAGCGCCCCTGCAGGAAAATTTCTGAGCGTCACAGCGAATAAATTTGGGAATAGAAATTGGCAGACTCAAAATGTCACTTATCAATGCATAGTACGAGCATATACATATCCTATTCAGGATTACACTTGGCAGCAAACAATCTGCTACTAGAATTCTTTCGTCAGTTTCACTTTGTTATTCCAAATAGGAAGACTGTTTTGTTTATTAGATTCCAGTTTAAGTACTCACGAGCCGTTCCTTCCAATGCAACAATGACATTTCTGCAGAACGCCACTGGAGCATTGAGTGACGCTTTATATAATGCTATTCCTACGGAAATGTGAATGATTAGTATGAAAAACGTCGCTCTTCGAGATTGAAAGTCAACATCTAGATTTCAGTCGCAGGTTAACCCTGAATCGTCGTCAATATTGTAAGCGTCGTCGTCCTTCTTTTAGTCTGAATTGTCATCGGCCAGAAAGACCATTGCCTAGAGGGCACAACGTTGGGATGTAGCGGAAGTTAAAAACCACTCCCGTCACTCGTCTCCGTTCGTGTTGCAGAAGCTTGCTGCAATTCGAGGCGCCCGGTGGGTTCGAGTTCCGACGGTTCAGTATGGTGGCCATCCGACGGCTGTCGCGGATATCTTTGCACAGCGACACCCTGGCGAGCCGTCGGGCCTCCGACGCTCCCGGCAGCACTACGCCCGACACCTTGGGCCCCGTACCCGCCTACAGCTCCCAGTCGGGACTGCGATTCATGAATCCTGTGTTCAGCAAGTCCACTGCCGTAAGTCCTAATTCTAAGAAAGACTGATCCTGCCCTTTCTGTTTGTATCGGCATTTTATCAACGTTATTACAATGCTTTTTATACTGGTTACACTGCTCATTTAATATTGATGATGCCGACTGTAGCTTCATTCTTAATACTCAAGTTATACATATGAAATGTCATAAGGATAGGCTCTCGCTAAGAATAATTGGGATTGGTTCATGTACTGTTTTCAACATCTTTACGAGATATATTATCTTGTAACCTAAACTCATCCCATCAGCTGATGTTTTTATTTCACGCTCAGGACTTCGTTTATCTTGTTTGCCTTTCAAGAGAGCTGCGGCCTAAAAGAGGAACAAGACTTATGCATAGTCTTTTCTCTGGGAATGTGTCCTTACTCCCGTCAATTACCCCACACCCAATCTAATTGCAACATGTTTACAGCAGTACTTGGTTTGAAAGACCAACAAATTGATTATAAAACCTTTTCTGTGAGCTCTTTGTTATATGCGTCTGGTTAGAGAAGCCTGCAAAGAGAACAGCGCATTGACTATCACAATCTGTAGTAGAAGTGGGTTCCCAACCTTCTTTGGAGCACTGCATTAGTTGACAGCAGCATCCGAACCAAATCAGCTGTAGCAACGCGGTGAAGTGACTATAGTGGGACTAGCGAATTATGAAATTACGTCCCTGACAATAGGTACAGGTGAAGCGAGGGAAGGTTCTTCGTTCGTTATGATTAAAGTTGTTTTGCATGAAGAGCTTACACTTTCAAGATAAGTAAATGTATTTCGTAAAGCGCCGTAATAAGCTCCACTGAGCACATCTAAAAAGTTGAAGTTATTATCCTCTGCTCTGTTTGCACATCATGAACAAGGTAAGAAGGTCTCAAGCGTCTCAGAGGAAGTAAAACTCTTATTTTCTATCAACGCAGCACACACCTGGCCTAGGCGTAAACCAAGGAGTTCCGTCACTGTCAGGCACAGATGGCGCTGTCATCGCACAATGTTCTTCCTCTACTTTCGCGACCTGCTGCTTCCTTGCGCGGTGATCCTGTGTGAGAACACTTTCGTGCATGGGTTCCCGTTTCTATCGGCATATTATATGTCCCTTGCTCTTTCCTCTGTGATATCGTTCTGCTCGGAAACGGAGGCTTAAACTTTATAACCATAACTTAACTAAACACTAAACTAAACTAAAAGCTGGACCAAACTAAAAACTAAACAAAACTAAAAACTAAACACTGAAAAGTAAAAAGTAAAAACTAAACTAACTAACTACATCACGCAATCAGACTGTTCTGGGAGAGCGCACTTTCCCTCTCTCCCTATACCGTCTCGTGGGGCGGGCGCAATCAGTTTACGAGTAGAGGTGTGTGTGGAGATCACCTCACGAGCTGATTGATTTTTTAAGTCCCAGCAAAATTTGAGTCTTTGTTCCCGGCATGGAAATTGCTGGTATTTGGTGGCGACGGCTCGATGTCAATGGCAACAGCAACATCACCTACGGCAACAGAGGCAGTGGCGTCGCTGGGGGTCTTGGCGCCCGGGGACGAGGAAAATGCGAGCTCCCCTTCATTGTGAGAACACAGGTAGAAAGTGTGTTCGATATGCCTCTCTGAAACGTAATCTTGATTTAATTGTCAGTGAGTGCATTAAACTTGGGCAGCATCAATTTTCCTATATATTTAAATAATATATGTTAGTCTAAACACATCTCAAAGATAATCGTACACTGGATTTGTTCATATCAAGTTACTCCAAATCAAACACACTGTGGGTGAGGCTGCTATACGTGCATGGAAAAAAGCGCAGGTTATCATCTTTGTAGTGAGAGCAAATTAAAAGAGGTAAGTAATTGGGCAGCAGATGCTCTTATGAAACGAACAATTGAAATATGCGTGATGAGTAACGCAAGTAGCAGCCGTCACAAGAGAATAATGGACCATATTACTTCCTGTAGCTAAATATAGCAGAATCCTGTCAATCACTTCATAGAGGAGATCTGATCTATTTTATAAGCCCTGGGCTCCCGGAACACTGCATTTTATTCACTAAAACTCCAAAACTTCAACATTTTTCTCATATTACCAACGTAAAGCTCTTCTAAGATTAGAATGCATTTTACATTTAGAATGTACTTTAAAAATCCTATTGAAATATATGCTTTTCAGTCTCTTAATCATGTAAACCTACTTCAAAATTATTGTCTCGGTGTGACCTAACGACTTTATTATAACTTTGCAACGATAAAAGTGAAATCATCATAAGCGGAACTCGCTCTCCAACTACGACGCCATGCACATGCACGGATTTCGTACTACAAATCAAGGCCTGCTAAAGCCCGAGGAGATTAGTACTGCTGTCGACCAGTGGAGTGTCAGTAACGCTGATGCTACAGTTCCGATATACTAACACAATTCTCTTCCCTTTCATGAAGAACCAGACACCTGACTTAGTAAAAGGCTAAGTCCACTTCACTACTCACTCCAACTGGGAGATCCACGCGCATTGCTACGTGCTGCAGACTAAATGTCCGCTGGTGAATGGCAGTGCGCTACTGTAGTCTACCACAGATTGTCAGTGTTATGGCGCCACTCATGCAACAGCTGCTACGTCCCGAGTATCTCTCTCCGTTTCTGGTTAGTGTCAACACGCTACAACCGTAATAGCGTCTGAACCCGGAAATGCCTCTTCAACTAGTCAAACACTGCAGTAATTTTCTTATCTAGCAGAGAAGCGCCCCCCTGCCAATACAATTAAACACCTTTTAAATCGAGAATCCCACAACAGAACTCGTGAGAGGGAGACCTCTAAAGCTGAGAAAATCCAGAAACCTACACGTGTACAGCATCACCATCTATCGTGAATTGTAGTGCATGATAGTTGAAACTATAGTGAGTGACCAGCAAAAGAGTGTAGTAAACTTCATTGGTACTATGCTCATGAGCTGTACAACTTCACGACTGCTTAGGGTGTTAGACGACTAAAGACAAGATTAATAGAAATGCAGGAAAAAGGCGCATGCTGTAGAACCTTCCATTTCAAAAGTGAAAACTTTCCCAAAGCTGAGACAATATGCGGTCATCCTAAACACCGAAATCGGCTGAAATCTACTGATTTTCACCTAAAATATGTTTATTCTTCGCATTCCCACACTAAGCGAGCCCTATTGCTGATAGGGTTGGATTTTTTTTTACAAAAAATAAAAAATTTATGATTTTTCTTTATTTATTTTATTTTTTATATTTTCCTAATGTGAAACTATACACAAATTACCTTTGCCAAGGAGGTTATGTTTTCGTCGGCTTTGTTTTTCCGCCTGTCTGTCTGTTATTCTTTCTGTCTGTCTGTCATCCAAAAAACTCGAAAAGTTATGGACCGAGTTCGACCAAATTCACAGAGATTTTTAGGTAAGTTATAAGGAACAGATGATCAACTTTTGATGAAGATCTGTCCATCCGTTTGTTTGTTTGTTTAACTGTCTGCCTACTTTTTGTTAGTGCCCTAACTTAAAAAGTAGTCAACGGATTTTCATGAAATTTATAAGAGTTGTTGGGTTTATTACAGAGAGTCAATGATCAAGTTTTTGTGATGATCTGGTCGTTCGTTCGTTTGTTTGTTGCTGCATTTGATTTTATGTTACTTAGCACAATAACTGAAAAAATCAAGGATGGATCTTTATGAAATTTTTAGGAATTGTTAGTAATGTTAAATGACATAATTAATTCAATTTTGGTGATGATCAGTAGGTCCGTTTGTGTGTGTTTGACTAATGTTTGTTAATATGTTTATTAGCGCAGTCATTCAAAATTTATGCATGGATCTTCATGAAATTTTCAGGAATTGTTTGTCATGTTAAAAGACATAATTGATTAAATTTTGCTGATGATCAGTTGGTCCGTTTGACTTATGTTTGCATAACCCAAAAAGTTATGAACGGATCTCCAAGAAAATTATGGACACTGTTAACATCAGCAAAAGGCACGAGTGATCAGATTGTGGTGTTGATAAAACGAAAATCATGGTTTCAGAGCCGATTGGAATTTTTCGTGACCGCTGCCTTGCTTGGCGGAGGTATGCACTCTCAGAGTGCTCTAGCTATTCATAGTTCTTTTATAGTGTGCTGAAGATAATACTAATAAAACAAGTGTTTTCCTGCTTTCCTCATGCTTAAAATTTTTAACAAACAGTGAAAAATCACGAACTAAGGCAATTGTAAGAAATCAAGTAGCTACAAAATCTAGTGTAGTAAATGCTGGAGTGACGTTTAGTTATAAGCTATGCAATTATTGAGAAAATAATGGAGAAATAACTTTAAAATTAGAGATAACTCAGTGAAATATACATGCAGGTAGGCAAATGCTTTTTTCAGTTGTCTAACCAAATTTTTCCAAGAGTGGGCAACAAGTTAAAGTTGCTTGATTAGGTAAATATGTAAAAAGAAAGCAAACGTGGTCTTATGAGCCGTGCTTGGAGTGTGTTTGGCTCGGTATAATTGACACGTCGCTGCTTTAATTGCTTTGTCCTCCCTCTTCTGGAGTACTGCTCTATAGTCTGGGGTTCTGCTGCCGATTGCCATTTGTGTTTGCTTGACAAAGTGGTTCGTCGATGTGCGTTCATGCTGGGTGGTGTTGTGCCTTGTGATCTGGCGCATGGTCGCAGAGTTGTTGGGGTCTGTTTTTTGTATAAAATCTATAACTGCCCCAGTCATCCACTGTCTGAGTTTCTTCTGGATAAATTTGTTCGGGTGAGGTACACTCGGCGTACTGGTGCTCTTCATGAGTTTGCCTTGGAACCGTTACGATGCCGTACGGGCCAGTATTCCCGTTCGTTTTTTCCTTCGTGTGTGGATGTTTGGAATGGTCTTGATAGCTCTGTCTTTGCTGGTGTGGGTATTGGCAGCTTTAAACGATCTGTACACAGAGCTATTCTGTGATCTCGGCTCTTCTTTATTTTTTATTCTTTGTTTTCTTTACCCGCTGGGCTGGTTGTGTGGGGGTTTGTTAACCTCATGGAGTTTCTCCGTTCCTACGTCGCCAGGCTGGTGTGATTTAATAATAATAATAATAATAACATGAGATTCATAGCATCTCACCGTACAGCTCTGAAGACAACAACGACTAATTATACATTATTAAAACTTTTATATATGTAGATCTAACTAGGTATTTTCTAAACCGAAGCTATTAGTAACACGGTCTGCAGATGGCAGAGGCATCGGTATAAGGGGTGGTACGCTCCTTTGTTCATGGAAATGGCACAAAATTTGGTGCGCATTACATACTAGCTACAGAGTTGAGTAACTAGTAGCAATCTATTGTGTTACCTTATCTCATAAAGTAACCGAGCTTATATCCGAAATTTAAATCTTTTGAAATGGTTTCGGTTGATGATATTTTTATCAACTTTTTTCTCATGGCCTCATATTTGACGCTTTTAACCACGTGTGTCATCTCGTATCTTAAGCAAGTCTGCAAGTAACCGAATTGACGCCGTATGAAAACGTAATTCGAGGAAAAAATAAACTACGAATAAATGCCCAAACATGTAGGTAGAATGCATTTTTGTTAAATGAAGTGAAACATAAAAGTGAATATGTTAACTTTGAAGTGTTTTTAAGCGATTATCTCATCGATCTAT
>LQNS02278174.1:31152793-31187291 GCA_001587735.2 Parhyale hawaiensis | reverse complement strand
TGCGCAAGCCTAGGAGGAGAGTGTGTTGAAAGAGTGTACATCAATTAATTTTGCTTTTGGTACCCTGCTGTCGAAACATTTTGAACGTCCTTCATATTTCTGCTCACAGCAAAGCCTACGAGACTTTTTAGCAGATTGAGAAGCCGTTACGAGATATTAGCTTCTGTGGCTGCTAATATTTCAGTTAGGGTATTGCTGAGAGAGTCTTAGAGTTTTCTTTTAGCAACTTGCTTAAATAAGAGCTTGAGAAGCGTTCTTGACCGTTATATTACCTCTGCTGACATGTGCTGTTTTTATATGCACTACCTAACCACCCAAGCTATGAGGGAATTCTAATGGTAGCTCAACACGCATGGGGCCAGCCAATAAGAGACGACGGTGAATAAATAATCGTAGCTGTCAGTAGGAGCACATGTATAATGGGAAGGGTACACGGAGGCCATGGAAGGAAATATAAGAGGAAGGCTTAAAAAACTAGGGCTCCCCAGGAGGTCATAGCATGAACTAAAGCTACAATACAAACAAAAGGGATGACACAAAGGCACTCCAAGAACACAAGTCGCCCACACTGAGGTCACAACAGTCAAGAGAGAGCGAGAGAAAATATCGATTAGGGCAAAATTTTTTAGTTGCTAGAAATCAATCACAATATAGACTCGGTGTCCTCAGGGGTACTCTTTTTGTTAAGAGTGATGAAGGGTAACACAGAAGAGAACCAACAGTCATATAAGAGTCTTTTTTTATAAAAATAGAAGGCCGTTATTATCATGTTGAGGGTTTTCCCCCGTAGCCAAAACGAACACGATACAACAACGAACAAGTTTTGTAGCTAGAATTACTTACTGGGTTTATAAGGAGGGGCATTTCTCGGTAGTGTATTATTTTCCGGTTTTCATCTCATAAGAGTGTATTCATTTACCCGTATTAAGGTGATCCTGGGGAGGGGGATAATAGAAGGAATAAAGGTGGTTAATGCTATTCATAAAGAGATATAGGAGGCCTTGGAAGGTTGATTTATCTTTCGTTAAAAGAGAAGACAGAGAGAAATAGCAAGCACCGCAACGGGCTTGTCTTTGAGTCTGATAATCAGGACAATCGACAAGGATGTGTTTAATTGTGAGGGGAGCTCGGCAGTAGTCACACTGGGGAGGATGCATTGTCACGAGTGTAAAATTTTGAATGGGTGAGATTGGAGTGCCCAGACCGCAATCCCACCAGTGATACCCCTCCCATAATCTATTGGAGCATAATGCATCAGAGAAGAGGGCGGCTGATAAATTTGATTCATCGTAGTTTGTGGTCGTTCACCGACTCCCAGAGCTGTTGCAACGATTTGCTTCTTGTAGTATCTACCATCTATAGTCCTATCGAGGGAGCGGTCTTGGGAAAAAATGGAAAGTCAGCTAAAGAGTTCGAGAAGTCCAAGTTATTAATTAACAGTAAAGTTCCCGAGAAAGTATTCTGCTTTTCTCTAGTTTTTGCAATTCACCCAACAACAAAAGCCTGTGTTTAAAAAAGCACAAAAGATTTAGCTGAATTGATGAAAGCTAAAAACAAAGCAACGTAATACTGATAACCACTGAATGAGAGGTCATCTCACAAATGCTGGGTTTGGATATGTAGTATCCCAGGAAACACACAAGTAATCTAAAAAAATATAATATCATCGAGGAACTCACGAAATGCTTTGTAAAGCTAATACTGAAAATATCATTTGCACACGCAATCAATACAAAGAAAATATAACAACTGTATTGTTCTTTACATCCCAGAGAACTCACATACTGTCTTCTCAAATTGTTCTCTCGCAACGGCGTCCGCACAAACAATCGATAATGACGGGGTAAAATACGTCACCTTTCCACGAAATGCTGCGAAAAGCTGGTTCTCTAAGATTAGGATGACTGTAAAGCGCGTTGTACTTCGACACTAAAAGACAAAGCAAAGATGTTGTTTAAGGCATTGGATGGCGCCAAGCGACATTCATTACATCACATTCATACTGCAAATGCAACCACTGCGTCAGTGTGACAACAGCAAAGAAATAAAATGCAAGAGTACCTATAAATGATCCATCCCGCATACCATCACTATAATCCCAACGAACCTCAAAAACACAGGCTATGGAACTCAAAGGAAAGCACGGCAAATTCTGACGAGCACGACCTGTTACCAATCTTGGAAGGCACACGCAAGAAGAGAACTTGTTTATTTTATGTAGGAGACTTTAGACGAGTGTTGTTTTAATTTTTGTTAACGATACACGGAAGTGAAATATTAAGAAAACGGATATATGGAGCTAATTTTACGGTAAACAATATAAATTAAAAACTCATACTAAAGAAATATATGTATTTGAAATTGAAGATCACGTAAACCCAAATAAATAAACGCCTACGAAATGCGAGAACGCGTCACAGTTACTGGCGAAGATGTACATAACCAGGAAGCATAGCTGACGAAAGGGAAGTGTCATTGTAGCAGATAGAGCAAATATTGCTATTGAAGAAACCGACAACTTTCAAATGGACTGTTGTAACTGTTATCAGCTCTCTTTCTGTTTTGTTTTAGTTCTGGCGTATGATGATGTTAGAGTTTGTTGGTCATGTGTCAAGAGCTGAGAATTTTGGGAAATTTACAACGGCACTTATTCAAACTAAATTAGGAATTAAAATTGTTACTACAGTAATGAGCGGTCTTTCAAATAGATGAAGTTCCAGCAGATACTCTCTTGCGTTTCGGTCATAATCACAAACACCTTCGAGATTATGACTAGGTATCAGCAATATCTCGCAGATGTGACTGACTCATAGCTAAAATAATTGAAAAGAATCACTGGACACGCCAAGGTAAATGAGGCTTCCGAATCTTCGATGACAAAATTAGGGGAGCGGAATGTAAGATATGACATGAGGGTTAATATCAGATTTAATACCGCAGCGACGGCAGCAGATACTCCCAACAGAGATAGCTGCCAAAATCTGCCAAAGGATACATAGAGCATATGACTAGCAAATGAACTTTATAAAAATCCGGAAGACTGTAATAACATAACATTTTAAATGTGAACTACATACCCATAAGCCTCACAGCAATAGCATTCACTATAACCTCCACTGTCCCTACTGATGCGTTATATACATATTAAGAAGGCATACTTGTAAAATAGATACAAAAATTTACACCAACTATCAAAGTTTACATTCTTATATATATCTTTTATTTACTCAAGCTACATAATATTAACTACCTATAAACAGCCTGATGCACTGACCAGACTTCGATTGAAACTCCCAGTGTTTAACAATACATATATAGGTATTTATATAAGAATCCTGCAGCAGCCAGCGGCAACGATCCTACAAAACTATTATTCTTTCTCTAAAATGCGCAAAGCTTATAGCAACTAGTGGAACTTCACTGCGACATATTCACCATTCACAAGCGCATAACAGCAACTGAAGATAACAAAGAATTCTTCGAATGCGAGGTAAGTATTTGATTTTTAAAGCATCCTTCATTAACAATAAAGGCGCCCAGTCCGATATATTTTGATGAATAAATGACGATCTTTAGACGAAGTTCAGTACACGAGGCTCTTATTGAGAGTTCGAAAGTAGTCTATTCCCGACTGGTCAGAACCCAACTGGAAGCTCGTTAAAATCTCACGAGAGTAGCTACCAACTAATATGTTTATCTTGCACAAGTCCCACACGTAAGTAAAAGTATTTAAGTACACACGACTGGGATGATTGTATTGCAAATATCCATGCACGCGAGCCCATCTGCCTGCAACCTCTCTGAAACATATGAACTAGGCTATCCACATGTAAGGATTTCATCTACTTTTTTTCAGCCAATGTTGCAGCCAGGCCGGTAATACAGCGCGTGGTGATGTAATCACAGGACATTCACAGAAACAGGACCACAACTCTGAAGTCTACAAGAGCTTCATTCATAGCCCAAAAATTCGGTGCTTACGCTTGTTTAGAGGAAAATTGCAGCAGAAAAGTTTCCCAGCCGGAATCGAGTAAGATTCCAGTGTTTTCTTGTTAGTAACAGTTGCGGCAGATTACGCCGAACTTTGCTAAGGCTAAAGTGAACGGCAAGGGCAATGCTAAGGAACAGAATATATGAAGCGGAGCGTACCCAATAAAATAGGTACAACTCTGAATATGCAAACAGGGAGCATAGTATTCTGAGGACAAGTTTGACATTTTGTCACATAGCAGCTAGTGAATAATGATAAAAGAGATCAGAACAATACGTCCACACGCCAAATCAACCTGGGACACCTGGTACGGCACGCTGAAATATCAAAACATAGACTCTACGGGCCACACTTCAGCGAGGTCGTTTTTGCAACTGAGGCCTAACGTGCCGCGGGACAACTGCTTGAAAATAACGGGATATATATGCTATGCTTACGACAATCTATTTGATTTTTGTTGTTCTCAGTGAGTAATGAATTCCTGAACCTAGTTATGTTTAATAACTGGTATGCATAAAAAATAACTACAAATATAATCAATTTACCGAAATACGGCGGTTACAGTGTTTATGAAGTATTTTCTTGCGGCAAATTCGTTGTGGCGCAACCATAATTAGCGAGATACAAGTTCCCATACATAATAGTGCAAAAGCTCTTGGTGATCTGCGGTGATTTCAATTAGTTAACAAGCTATTGCTATTGCAAGTCATGTGGTATATGCTGGAAGAGTAAAGTAACGTAACTAAGTCCACCAGTATCTTGAATATGCTGTAATTGTACGGTGAACTTGCATAGAGCGATATGATGGGCAAGTATTTATTCGATAAAACGGGTGAGTTAAATTTGCTGCAGCCAGACTAAATGAATTGACTAAAACAAGCTGAAGTGGTAAGACAATGAAAAAATGAATGTGCACTTCTACGCATGTCAAGAAATGAAATTTTCGTTCTTTCTCTATCTCTCAACATGGGTGAGTTCTATGCCCATAATAATTTGGGTAGCCAGTTAATCTCTCGAAATAAAATGAACATACAATGCCTAGACTCCGGCATTTATTCCAATTTTGATTTAAAATTAGAGCAATCCTAGATATTATGTCTTCATTTTTTGCATGATTTTTATTCAGGTAAAAGTTCTTAGCTATTGTCCACTAAGGACACATGTTGGCATGCGTTGCTTAGCTACAGAGCAACAACAACAGCCTGATATCACAAGTTGCGCTGTCTACACACAACATAGGAACTAATTAATACTAGATACCGTAGTTGCGTGAATTCTTTATTATGAAAGCCTCAGCCATGCTCGCTTGCTTTCGTAAAGCGAAGCAATTTGTGAATTTGACGTTGGCTGAAATTTCAAGTTTACTGCATTAACCCGCCCACGGTCGGTGCCTCTCGAGATTTAACAGCAAAAGTAGGGTTCAATGTACACCTCGCCGCACATTCATTAAAACAGGTAGAGATAACATTGAAGGCTTATTGCTGCGCTGCCACACCTGCAGATAGGGTGTCCTTCTTAGAAGACAGACTCTGAGTACGGGTTAAAAAATTCATATTCCTGTAGCGGCATCTAAAGCTGGATAATGTCTGAAACCAACTCCTTGACCGTGTCTCCAAATCTACGGCACAGTGTCTGCTGCTGGTAAGTATCAGGAGACACTGCAGTACTTCAATGTGCAAGCACAAAAAAAGTTAATATTTCCTTTAAAGCAGTACTAATCCACAGTATCGAGCTGGTTGCCTCCTAATGTTGTCCCTCCGTTTGAAAAAATGAGGTACCAAGCCGCACCACAGTCGAGTGGAGATAATTTTACTGACCATTATATAGGCGCACTATGCACGTCTAATGACATAAAATTCTTAAATTTTTGGAAGTCCTAGCGATGTTTAGATAATTTTTCACATTTCTACAATCAATTGTCACCGCCACCGCTGGTCAATGTTGACCTAAGTACTGGTATTTATAAATAGTTCCTTGCATTACTGCGAATATGCTAGTTTTCGTTTGAGGTTTTTAGATAAATTAGAAAGCATTCTACTACAAATCACATAATGGGCCCCATTTCAGTGATTCGTCAAGTATGGTGTAGTCTACGATCAAGACTATAGCTACATGGGTGGATTCGCTAACATCTCTACACGTATAGCGAATACAACACATTACTCGGGCAATAAAACTGATACGGTATAGTCAGCCTAGTTTACGAAAGGAAATAATTTTATTAAACATTTTCTATGCAGTTAAAAGCTCAAGTACTGCCTCCAAGAAGACCATAATGCCTCTCCTTTGGTAAAATAGCATTAAAACAATCACGTTAAATTTAAGAGATTAGCAGAATATCTTTGCAAGTGATATGTTGACCAGTAGAGTTGAGCATCCATTAGCCATAAGATCATTGGTCAATTCGAGATTATTACATTATTGTCTGCAGAAATATACATAGAGAGAAGCTCAGCATTTCTGTGGCGGCTGCAGTCCCTAGGAAGGCAGGGTTCGCTTAGATCATGTGCGGACAGCGGCCGCTATACGCGTGGGGGAGACCTCGACAGCAGCAGCAGGAGGTGGCGGAGGTAAGCTAAGATCAGCCACTGAGCTAGAGGACGTGGCTGCCTCTGCCACGCATGCGGGCTGTGGCTCGGCGACAGCAACTGGCAGAGCAGGGGTGCGGTCATACGACCGTCTGTGCTTGTCGTCAATACGCGTCAGGTACCACGTCCTGGGGAAGAGATGCTCGATGCTTGCAGTGGGTTCTCGGGGAGCTGCAATAAATAAAAAGGTACACTTGCGGTTACATTATATCACTTTATTATATTCAGTAGTTTAAGGCTGTTTCCCCAACAAAGGCGATCTCACAGAGAAAAAAGGAAGGGAGATACATAACGTCGAACCCAATCACATGGGTGTTCCTACGCAGAATCAACGTGCATGGGAATAGCAAGTCGGGAAAGAAGAAGAAAAAAAAAAAAAAAAGAACAGACGAAGGCAAGATCAGTAGAAGTATCAGGCAGAAAGAAGTAAAGTGGGCACGAAGGAAAGACGTCCCAAAGGCCTAGCTAAGGCTAAGGTAACCTACAGTGTTCCCTGGGTTCGCTGCTCCCCATAATACAAGATGGGCGACCATTAGGGGTTACAAAATACATAACACGATCGTCAATAAAAAACTAAAGTGAGAGTATATCAGACGCATCACATTATCACCAGCGTCACTTGTCGGTACAGCACATCGCCCAAAGTGACACCTTAATCCCAACGGAGCAATATTGTACATACGGTTCAGCGCCACAGGACGGGAGATGGAGCTGTAAAATTAAATTTTGTCCAAAACAAACATGTAAAAAGGCAAAAATACTTGTAAAGAAAGGTACATTAGTACAAAATGGAAACCCCTACTATAGAAAAGCTACAAAAGGTTATGAGAAATAGATGGTAAGCAACGAAGCATTCAAACTGTGGACCAGTTGTCAGCTAGACTAAAGAAAAATTGGCGCACCTTAAATGGCTGCGCCAAGAAGTACCATACCGCTGAATAATGAGCCCAACACCACTGACCCATTACAGAGAAGCCTTACGAAGCCAGAGGCTTTCAAACACAGCGCAAGACTTACAGTTCTCATAATGAAGCAGCAGCCAAATATTGAATCACAGTAAAATTGCGGTGGCTCCCAAAAAAAAATTCAGTTTTTACCAGGGATGGCATTGATTAAATCAAATTAATTAAATCAATTGATTTTTCTTATAAAAAATCATAATTGTTTTGATTTACGTGATTTTACATATTTTCATAAAGGGAATATTTTGACACTATCAAATGATCAACTCTTATAAGCATTTATGCAGCACACCATTTCTATCTTTCAAGATACTTTTGGTTCCTCTTAATAGAGTTCAACAACATTGAGGATTAAATTTCGGCTGGTATCCAGATTGCGGTAAGCCCTGAACATTGCCGGAGTATTCTTTTGATCGAATTATATTGTCTTGGTACATAAAAATTTTCAATCCAGTAATACTATTCCTAGCTAATAAAATTGACAGGTAAATATATATTTGGCCAAATTCTGATAAAAACAAATAATACTACATGCATATAGCACATATTCCAATTCTTAAAAGATATCTAACATTCCAATCGCAAGCAGCGTCCACGCTAGTTCATACAGTAGTATCGACCAGTGCAGTACTGAATTAGGACAAAAAGACTGAACAGGTTGAAGTCAAAGATGCACGCACAGTAACAGCGCTACCTAACATGGGTGCAAAAAACACAGTCTAAGCCGTTCGTGCACTCAAATGTTCGTTCTGCACCAGCGACCTAAAGAAGAAGCTCCCCTCGACTCATAGTACCCATCACGGATAGGGCATTGCCCCGCTAAACCACAACACCAAGGCATTGACGGATAAAATAACCAGCCCTTTTAACTCTTGTGACAGTAATGAGGCGCCTTGAAACCTCCTTAATAATAGCACTAGTTTCCGGACCAAAGGGGTCAAAGGTTTCAAAGGTGACGGGGGCAAAACTGTAGTCCCTAGAGAGGTCCGCATATTGGGCCACCTTCCTAACCACGGCTGCATGAGCCGCCGCTCCGGCTTGGGCAGAGGCCCCCGGCAAGTGTGTTGGGGCCATGGTATCAGAACAAGTAAAATCCCAAACAAGACACCGCCCCTCTCTCCACGGGATCAATATGAGGCCATCAGGTCGCCTACAACCCTGTCGGGTTAACTCCATCGGTTCTATGGTTGATGGCACGTCAACGCTGGCCATTGCGCGCTTTAGCACATCGTTAGCTGCCTGGTGTCGAGAGGTCCGACCAGCGCTGGATCGGCAGGACAGTCCGTGAACGTCATCAGAATCAACAGGAGATCCGCAGCTCACACAATCATGCGCATGAACCACTGTGCAGCCCGGACGCAGTCCCACAGCAATGCGGAGCTCGGGGGGATTCAAAAGAAGCCCCAAAGAAGGCGCAGGCAAAGCGTGTAGCCAATCTTCCGAGTATTCCGCAGCAGCCGCGCGAAGACATGACCTCTCCCTCTCACCAACAGCTCCATTTAGCTCGTTCGATGACAGGAAGATCCCAGTCGCGCTGCTCATTAGTGTCAGGTGCAAGGACATTTGCTCTGGTTAACCATCGACTACAGCTTCCGGCCCCCGATGCACGTCCTCGCTATTGACACCGATGATTTCTGCGATCAATGGTTTACTTTGTCGGCACGACGATATGAAAGCCGTCAATGCATCATCTGTGGCCGCACGTATCCCCAAATCTCCGTGCTTCACAGGCAAGGACGCCTGAAGCCACTGCCTGTCGTTTAGATTCACATTCAATAGGCGCTCTAGGCCTGTCGAGGAGTAGAGTCATAATGGAAATGCAGCTCGTGTCCTCAAAAAAAAAAAAAAAAAATACGTACGGAGATTGTACAGCAGACCAGGCAACGCCAGTGCGTGTATGAGCAGGAAGAGCGCCTGATGCTGCTGAAGGAGCATCAACCTGTAGCCTGATAACTATACTCGGCCTTGAAGTTCATTGTCACAACCAAGCACAGTGACGAACTCAATTAGAATTTCACCCTCGTTAGAAACACAATATATGGATTAGATTAGATAGGCGGCAGTAGACGAACCAAAAGGCCCATTCCCAAAGAGACACCGGAACTTACCCCGGCCCTCTATGAGCTATTGCTATTATGTTAGTAGGATGTACAGGAATGGAGAAACGAGGGGAGAAAAAATGGAAGACGAAAGAGAAAAAAAGGAGAAATAAAAAAGAAGGGGGAGAAGAATCTACGCCAAAGCGATGGTCATGAATTCACGCAAGCATGATCGATGGCCGCTGATATGTGGAGCTTAAATAAATAGATGGAGCGGAAGTGAGAAGTCAGCTTAAAATGGCCTGGGAAGCGTTGGCCGTTAAGTGCTTGCGACTTCGTGGAGGAGTTCTTAGCTATGGAGGATGTCTCTCCCAATGTATGTCAAGACGATATATAAACGAGTTGCCAGACTCCGCACCAACAACGTCGGAAGGGAGTCTATTCCAAATGCTGACTATGAAATGCGGAAAGAAATGCTGACTTAAGGTTGTTCTTCGAGCTTTATGCATGAGTTTTTGACCGTTGTTTCGCAAGCGATCATTGGGGTCTCTTTCAAAGTCCCGTTATAGGTACGTCGTTGAAGCCATTCAAGTACTTGAATGTTTCTATTAGTTGCCCCCTGTGTCGTCTTTGCTCGAGAGAGATCAGACCCAGTTCTTTCAGGCGACGCTCATACGACTTGTTCCTCAGCTGAGGTATCAGTTTCGTTGCTCTGCGTTGGACTCTTTCCATGTTATCGATATCTTTACACAGATGTGGCGACCAGAATTGAACAGCAAATTCTAAGTGTGGCCTCACTAATGCCTTGNTGGTGATGAATCCGAGTACTCTGCTTGCCATTTTCACACTCTTGTCAACTTGCTGACTGTGTTGTAGTTTGTTTGTAATAGTGATTCTTAAGTCACGTTGTTGGGTGACAGTAGCCAATTCCGCCCCATTCATTTTTAATGGGGTGGAAGAGTTCACCAGCCCTACGCGCATTAGTGAGCATTTGTCGACATTAAAGTTAATCTGCCACGTTACGCTCCATTCCATGAGGTGGTCAAGATCTTGTTGGAACTCGGCTCTTTTCATTGTAGGATGACATAGTTTTGTATCATTTGCAAATTTACTGATTTAACTACGGATGTTAAGATCGAGATCATTGATGTAACTTTTAAACAGAAGTGGGCCAAGCACGCTACCTTGTGGATTCCCTAGGGTTAGCTACTTTGCCACATCCGGTCAGACGTGAATTTTCCTGAACAGGACAGTCATACGGTAGAAACTCGGATTTCGCCTTGTTCAAATGTAGGCCCCACCGGGCCCCCTCAGTCTCTATGAGTCTTAGATCAGCTTCCACTGAGGCTGGGGGGGCCAATAAAAATCCCATCGTCCAAATACCAACAGTTAAAAAAATTTCCAACTGATCGACAAAACCGTGCCGTGTATGGCAAAGAGAAAGGGACCCAGTGGGTCACCCTGTTGCACACCTTCCGCCGACAGAATAATTTTGCGGCCGAATATGAGCATTGAGCCTTGGCTGTATGAAGCTTCTACATACTGGTATATCGTGAGATACTGTCTGTCTACGACTCTCAAGAGTTTCTCCCGACGAATGGTACTAAAAGCATTTCTGAAGTCAACTTTGATTAAGACAAAATGGGAGTTACGGAGCAACAAGGATTCGATATGCGTTCTGGTCGCGTGAACTGCTGCTTCACAGCCGCCACGCATCCAATTTAGAGCAAAGGCGTCAAGGGTGAGGAGGACTGCTCCGGCCGCATTCCCCCGTCCGGCTTCCGCAGTGCAAGCAGATTCGCTCCAAAGAAAAAGGGGCGTAATGGGACAGGGACGCCTACAGCAAACACACGGTTGACAAATCGTGTAATGGTCTGCAGTAATGTTGCCGCCTCAGCACCAACCTCCGCTGCAACCATATCCTGAAGTGTTGCGGGCGAAGCGCATCTACTCCTGATGACCCCTTTGGAAAGGATTTGACAGCGCTCAGAACTTGGAAGGATGTGACCTGCACCTAATGTTCTGGCATGGCGCCCTGTGCTTCGTGTAGCGCATCCTGACGGTCCTCGGGAGCGCGCGGGTGCTCGGCACGCAGGGCCGCAGCGGCGTCCTCAGAGGGACGAGCGACTCACTCGTCTGAAGCAGCCAGTCGGACCGCACCCGTGACGTCATAGTCGCAGAGCGTTTCAGAGACACGTTATGCCTCTATTTAGCTACCTATATACTTAAAACAAGAGGAAGTGCATGCTTAAATTTAAATTATTATGCTACCTATTTCTACATAAATAATTAAATGCTTTGATAAAATTTAATCGATCATCTAATGAGCCACTATCTGGGTAACTAACTACCATTGCAGCAGGGTTGGCATTGATTAAATCAATTTATTTTTTATACAAAATATAATGATTTTTTATGTACATATTTCATTGTTCCTCGAAATGGAATATTTTTACACCAACAAACGGTAAACTCTTATGAGTATTTAATTCAAGGTTGGCATTGATTAAATCAATTGATTTTGTATAAAAAATAATGATTTTTTTTTTGGTTTCTGATTTGCTTGATTTTTTCATGAAATGGAATATTTTTACACCATCAAATAATTAACTGCTATAAGTATTCATGGAACACAACACTGTCTTTTTTTCAACTTACCTAAGGTTTCCCTTAATAGAATTCATCAACCTATACCTCTACATAGCTAGCTAGCTACATAACTTAAGAGAAGAGAAAGTGCATGCTTGAATTTTTATATTTAAATAATTTAATGATACTGCTGCTGCAGAAATATTTATGTCTCATTAGTCATTACCTATCAGTGTTGTCTTCACAGCAGTACAGTGAGATGCTGTGAATCTCTTGTTAAATTAGGTTTGCTTTTCATTTGCATTTTCACCCAATCAAGCAACTTGAACTTGTTCACCACTCTTGGAAAAATTTGGTTAGACAACTGAAAGAAATCATTAACCTACCTGCATGTACGTTACTGAGTTACCCATCAATCTCCAAGCTTAAAGCTATTTCACCATTATTTTCTGAAGAATTGCATGGCTGATATTTATTACTCCATCATATATACAACTACAGTACCACCCTAGATTTTGTAGTACCCTACTTAATTTTTTTTTTTTTGCAAGTGCCTTAGTTTGTGATTTTTCATTGTGTGTTGAAAATTTTGAGCATAAGGAAAGGAAGTAAGCATTTCTTTCATGAGTAAGTATTATCTTTAGCACACTGTAGAAGAACTCTGAAGAACTATTGTACCATGTCACAATGAGAAAATGTGAAAAAATAGAAAATCAAATAGTAAATAAAAAAATCAAATATATATAAAAAATCATTGATTTTTTCATAAAAAAATAAAAAAAAACACCAACCCTGGGTTTCACCATGAAGGGAAACACAGGGTACGTTTAGAGCATTGGAGGGCAGATGCAGCACGTAACCATGAAAGAGAGACTAGTGGATACAATCGCTTTTGTTCACAAAAGACAAATCTTTCTTTCAGCTCTTCAAGGCTATAGACTGACCATTTTATGAAGGCGATTCGGTCGTGGTCAAATTTCTCTATGGCGTTGCCAATTCTATGAGAATATCTGCCCACTAACTGCATACTGTATAGAGAAATCTCAGAAATAATCATAGGATTGGCCCCGCTGTAGAGGAATTTTACCAAGACCGAACCGCCTTCATAATATGGTCAGACTATAGTGGATACAATCATATCTACAGGTGAAATTTTGTGAAACACACTCGACTGTAACTCACCTAAATGATGGGTTGACTCTCTCAACTTCATTGTTTCGTCGAACACGCTGGGAGGCACTTTCTGTCTCGCTTCCAATCTCTGATGTAAATCAGACAGAGACATGACAAGCTTAGCCAGCCCTGACACTTCCGGCGCAGCAGATCCATTGCGCTGCGAATATGGTGAGGAGCTCACTGCAGCAGGCACGAAGCGTTTGGGAGGAAGGCCTTCTTTTATAGAGATGCTGTACATGGTGGAGGCAAGGCCTGATCCGTATGAGAAAAGACACAGTCGCTGGCCGACAAGTGAGAGAGGATCCTCCGAGTATCTGCAACAGTCAAGTTAAATATACCACATAAAACAGACAGCCCGCTTACAGGTAGTAAGAGTAATGTGGAGGTAATTTATCAACCGCCATCAACGGGAATTATTTCCTCCTGATGAGGTGGGCGTCCATGGGGTTAAATCAAGACGACGCCGACCTTCTTCCCCCACAATTCATGGGCTATGCTTCACATGCTAGCTCGCTCACCACATTAATTATAGTTAGGAAGTTTAAGCCTCCATTTCCGAGCAGAACGATATCACAGAGGAAAGAGCATGGGACATATAGTATGTCAAGAGAAACGGGGAGCCCATACACGAAGGTGTTTTCACGCGCATGGGAACAGCAAGTCGGGAAAGAAGAGGAAGAACAGAATAAAACATGAGAAAGTAGGAGTATGAAATCGGGAATGAAACAAAGTGGGCACGAAAGAGAAACGTCCCGGAAGCCTAGCTAAGGGCTGAGGTAACCTACACGGGCCCCTGGGGTTGCCTGGCCCCATAACATAGGATGAACGAACCTAAACTAACCTAACCCTATGGCCCATCCTATGCCCCCTGAAGGGTAGCTCACCACATTGAATGGCTGAATCACTACATAACATCAGACCTAAAGCGCGTGCTGTGATCAAGGGAGATTGGAGAGAATGTAATAAAAATCGAGAGCTAAACTCAAAGTACAGACCTACGCTGACTCCGCATAAGTGGAACACGAAAAACGAATGTAATTCTCATCACGCTAACGGTGCTTGTGTAATTAGTCTTCCACATGACAAGCAATATGAAAACCCTAAGCATGAAAGAGAACAGCGCATGGATACAGCAAACAGGTAACAAAGCATAAGAGTATAGGCCTATAGCAATTCTGTCAATAACCACTACGCCAATGTAATAGGCAAAGTGCGTACAAAAAAAAAACAAAGTTACTCCAGAGACGTAACTGAGGCTACGGTATACGGAAATCTCGGTAAAATATTGTAAACCATCGTTCCCGGTATTGTGTGCGGCCTACCTTGGAGTATGAGTAATGGTGGCACAAGTCAGGCTAATAAGACAAAGGTTAGGGGGCAGAGTTATGATAGGTTCGGTTCAGCTAGGTACCTACCCAACCTAACTTATACCTGCACATAGCATACCATGCCGGCACCATTCCAGCTACAATGCGTGCTAGGTTCTGCAGTGCAGACCCTTCTTGAACAACACATAGCTACATCTTCAGTCGTTAATGGCCTGCATAAATTTAGTAAGGGTGTCAGCCACTGCACAGAGTGCATCCACACAGAGCACGTTAGCACTGCAGTGCGCCAGTAACAGGACAATAAGTCATTTCTGCCTGCAAATCTGTTTCACTATTTTCAAAATAGCGCGATGCTAGAAGCGACAAAGGTATACTACAGATAACTAACTGGCTACGTATCATCAAAGGGCATTGTGCGTCACTGCGATATCTGCACCCCCGTCACTGTGGCCTCAGTTACTGGACAAACTACTAGGTAGCCAATTACACTCACAGGTTGGCTGCAACTGATACGCCTGTATGGTACTGCTTGTCTCCAGGTCACGACTCGTAATTTGAGCTGCTGCAATATTACAAAACTAGGTTACCTGGTGAGGTACGAAGCCAGGGCGCCGTACAGAGAAGGCGTGTACATGTTGCCCACTTCAGTAGCGAGGGTAAGGGCAGGGCGGGTCTTGGTTAAGAAGGCATCTTGGCTAAACGACATAAAGGCCTTCTCTACGTCACGGTCGAAGTACGTCTGGTCCAACGGAACGTTTCTGCAAAGGGTAAATACTAATATATGTAGTGAAAATGTGGCCCGCCGAGGAGGAAAACTTGCAGGAGCTAACACTTCCTACTCCGTTACAAGTCGAGACACATTCGAGATTAGGTTATTGAATAGTTTAAGCCTCGGTTCCCACAACAAAGGTGATCTAACAAAGGAAGAAATAAGCGACATATAGCATGTCAATAGAAATTGGGAACCCATGTACGAAGGTGTTCCCCACAGGATTAACGCGCATGGGAACAGCAAGTCGGGAAAGAAGAGGTAGAACAGACGAAAGTAATACCAGGAGTAGGAAATCGGAGGAAAGCAAAGTGGGCACGAAAGACAGGCGTCTCGAAAAACTAGCTAACGGCTAAGGTAACCTATAGGGTTCCCCAGGGGGTGCTGCTCTCCATAACATAGGATGGGCGAGCCTAAACTAACCTAACCTAACCCTATAGCCAACCAATGCCCCTAAGCTCAGGGGACATTTTTATCTTAGTGCCACGAATCAAAACAACAAAGCATGAAACACTGCAACAAAAATGATTAACTACTGCTGAAGAAAAATAAGCAGATGGGCTACGGGAATTTTAGTGCACCAGGCTGTCACAAACGATAGCAGAGAATTTGCCCTTTGTTCGCCGTTTACTCTCGTCACCAATTAGCTATCTGCTGTGGCCAGAACCTATTATGCAGTAACGATGTAAGGAAGCTCTGAGTGATGAATCTCATCGCGTCTCAGGCGGAGCGAAGTTATACAACGTAACTGATTCCAGCCTCAGCACAATCTTTCGAAGCTTCTACTAGTGAAGACCAGCTTAGGCAAGCTGCGTTCAAAAATATAACTTGGATTAAACTCGACCGCTTTTTGTATGAGACGAGGTATGGAATAGATGAATGAATATACTCCAGTCTTTAGAACATTAGGGTTTTTATGGTCAGAAAGCAGTAGCATTACAGGCATACACTGCTGTCTGAATCCTTAGCAACGAGCTAAAGTTTATCACTGGGTTATGAGTAGGACAGGCAGGGACCGATGGGCCCTAAAGTTGTAAGTCACTTTCCCTATCATTGCAACCTCTGTCACATCAAGTTTCGTTGTGTTTTCAACGCTTTCTAGCAGATAATATTGAACCTTTTCCCTAACTCTTGCAACGCAGCCTTGAACATTCAAGCATATGTAAAACCGAACAGCTTTGACTTTGGCAAAAGTGCAGTCAAATGTATTATGTATCTACCACAAACGCTCATTCTTAAGTTATTATTATTATCTTCAGGGTTTTCCCGCCGTATTCGATACATGGACGATATAACAGCGATCTATTCATTCGCCAAGAATGGCGTTAGTTTTCAAGAAATAGGGTTGAAATATTGAAAAGTGTCATTCGATGATGTAATAGAGTCGGTTGGTTCCTCATTCTTAAGTCAACACAACAATCGGTGTGGTAAAATTCAACGTAAGCTTGCGAACTTGTTAATGGAGCTCCAGTTCAGCAGTTCCATACATGATTTCGGACAGAAGGAGCTTTAATAATTAGGCTACCTTCCAAAAGTAGAGTGACGTCTACTGGAACAACTGTTACAAACACACCAACACTTCCCATTCCCGAGAATTGGAGACTATTTGTTGAATTACAAAGCAGCACAAACTGACGCACCTGTAGATCATAAGATCAGGCTGCAGAGATGATGCAACATCTTCAGGCAGGTTGCGGTAGTCGATATAGTGGAGGCGGGCGAAGGATTTCTGAACAAGCTTGCAGTAGGGAGTGTGGAAGAGAACAGCCTGAAAGCTCCCGAGATTTGTCACGTCCTCTGTAAGCGGTAAAGATCAGCATTTAGTAGCCCCAGTACCAAATGCTGACTCTCAATTCCATATGCATACAGTGAAATTCTGGTTTCGAAGTTGTTTTTTAAAGTCACTCCAAAAGTTGTGTCCATACGTCTGCTGCACGGGTAACTGACTAAGGATATTGACCGGTTTATATGTAGGTACCTACTGTATTTTAAATACTGTACTGTATGCTGTGCGCTCGGTCAACTCGAGACGACTGTATCGCACAACCAAATGGGGAGCAGCCGGCGATATTTGGAATGAAATCGACGGTCAAGCAGACTGCCCACTAAAGAATTTGCAGCAAAAATTAGTTTGACACCTGGCAAAAATTCCATGGGCCTGAATGCCAATAATGATACGGTAGGTACAGATTGTTGACCTTTTTGTATACAACGAGCTAGTCTTCTACTTGAGTCCCATTCTGCCACAGACTGAACTTCGACCTTAATTTTACAAAGTTCAAAGAATTACATTTTGAGGTTATTCATAGCTACGACGATAGTCGCATGAGAAGAATTATGAACACACACAGGTAAACGAAAAGCCATCAGTGCACTTTCTTCGCCTTCAGTTTCGATAGTCTGCAACCATTGCATAGATGTGGGTTACATTAGCACGAATACCGCTTGTTTGCGATAACTGTGTCATAACTCAAAAATTGACATTTTTCAGGAGAGGCGAACAGTTTTCTTATCGCCATGTTCTCTTAACTATCGGTGCGATCGCCGTGTTTTCTTAACTATCATTTGAATAATGACCGTTCTCAAGCGACCACTTTTACAGACTCGGTTATGGCGTTATTGTCACTAATATGCAGAACTTGACGCGGGCTTTGAGATGGTGGCAATAACTCAAAATACCGTACCCGATTTTTGAGTAATGACTGTTATCGCAAACGAGCGGTACGATGTAATTATAAGCGTTTTCAATCGTATCAATGCAAAAACCAACAAACGAGTACATTTTACCGGTGAATGTCAGTTACTTACGCATTTCAGAATGCAAGGATAACGAGCTTAATAAACGTGAATGTGCTGGGAACAATATTTCCACAAACAGTTTCAAAAATAGAAGAAATTTTTCAAATGTCAATTTCCCGAAACTGTATTAAATTTGCCCACACATAGATTGTTATTTCAGTAGTTACCGACGCAAAAAAAATACGAGATCCCAGCTGAGGCAGATTAAAAGGCCGGGTAGGGGTCCAGAGTTGGTGATCCGAGCTTACCGGGGCCGAGGCCGAGGCCGAGTTCGGGGTTGCCAAAAGAGCCGGGGCTCGGGTCGGTCTAGAGTAGGCCATCATCATTTGACAACGCTAGGAATGACGGAGATATGAAAACAAGAAATAACTAGCAGGATAGCTGGCTAATACAATCGTATCAGTATCAAATACGTATATCGATAGATTAGTAACACGGTTTGCTAGCGCAGCGATTGTAAGTTTGATCAAGCTGAAGGTCAAATATTCCTCTCAGCATTTTTGCTGGAAGGTCTTGGGTGACGGCGACTCAAATTTTGTCCGGTGCGCCCCTTCTGGCAAGAAATAAGGCGTGAGCATTTCTAACCCTTCGCGGTCAAACAAATTCGTTGAGGTTTGCGGCACACGGCAATAAACGAAGAGCGAAGAAAATGAAAAAAAAAAAAGAAATACCCATGTGGACGGCTCCTTCCGTGGCCCTCCGTACGGGAGAAGGTAGGCGCCCCGCGGAATAGGTCAGCCACAACGATCGGCGGCCCACGTCACGGAATTGAAGGGGAAAGAGATATGTATAATATGAATTGAAGGGGAAAGTGGTATGTATAATATGATGCGAAGCTCTAAAGTCTGACTACTCTCACTGCAGTATTTTATCTCAATACGCCGAACCAAGCGTCTGAATATATTGTACCATAGCTTCTTTGTAAAATAAAATAGTGAACACAACTTTCTAATTTTCAATTCACTGCAAGTTCGAGGCGTCCAAAACTCCACTAGCGGCACATGCTATGCCCGCCAACATGACAGCTACCACAGTAAGAAGCGCTTGGTTGACACACAAAGGAGTTTGCAAGACGGAACACAAGGTCCCAACACTTCGCACTGCGCGTGGGGAGCCAACGACTAGAGTGCCGAGCCAAAGTCAGGGCGTTTTGGATTAATAAAATTTCCAGCCGCAACGACAAACTGCTGAATTATGGAAGTGTAGGTAGTTACTAGAGATGTACAAATACTATCGGTATCGGTACCCATGCATTGGCCATTTTTGGGGTATCGGTATCGGCAAAAAAAAGGGTCAATTTTGCCGACACCACCGATACTTTTAGAAAGACGGAGCAAGTTTGAATTCGGTGGACGCGGCAACTTTCGTTCGCCGAAGTACAAGGAGCGGTAGCTAATAATGTTATAGTCGAGATGCGGTGCCTCAGTCCCGTAGATGTTACCATTCTCATCATTTGATTCATGGCCTGTTGCAGCCAATTGGGATTGGACTCTTCTAATCTAACTCTAGCACACACGGGCAAGCGTATCTGAGACGGCTGGCAAAGAGCTCGTGGATGACTGGCATAATGTTTGTTTGGGGAATTTTGGGTACAAAGCACCGAATCATGCCGGTCCCCGCGTTGACTGCCGAGACCAAAGTGTCAATGGGGTACTTTTTTCCGTTGTTGCCTGATATTTGGACGCCCAGCACTTTATCTTGTTCAGAAGCGCCAATGCTCTCTCCACCAATTTCGATCTTACTGATGTTACATTTCTCCCTGTGATGAGAAAACTGACTTGCTCTCATTTTCAACTATTTCATTGGAGGCGAAATTGTCCAAAACACGTACAGCGTCTCGTTGAAGTTCTACTGTGGCAAATTCGTCATACCGGAAAGGTAGAGAGTAGTATCATCGGCATACGTGAAACATTGGGCCTTTACGAGCTACTTTTCAAGGTCCGCTGTGTAGATGAGAAAAATCAAAGGCGAGAGAATACAGCTCTGTGGACTCGCAATCTCGAGCGTGATCCTTGTCGACTTGGAAGCACCGACCTTTCCCCGTGGTTCCCAATTCGAAAAGAACGAATAACTTCCCGCGCTCTCCAACCAAACCCGTACCTTGCCAGCTTTCCATCCAAAAATGTGGAACGCAAGGCAGTCAAATGCAGCCGACGAGTTGTGAACACAAACGACCATACATTGACCTGTGCTTGATGCTTCACCAATGACTAGTCGCATTTAAAAAGCCGTTGTTGTAGAGTGGATTGGTCGAAATCCGTGCTGGGCAAAAGGGATAATGCTATTTTCGGTAAAGTACTTAAATATTTGGTTGAGCAATATCTTTTAGAATATTGCAGAAACGGAGTTCAAACCCGAGACTGGTCGGTAATTGTCGCTTTTTTTAGAGCAACGGTGTAACAACCGGAGGCTTGCACCAAGATGGAAATAGTGCCTCAGTGATGCATGTGTTGATGAGTGTCAATTGAATACAGACGACACTTGCAGTGAGTTTCACATCTTAGTGGTGATGTCTTCACCTGACGAATCCTTGCTCTTCAATGATTGGATGGCCTTTGCAACTTGCCTTTTACTGACACACCTAAAGTGAAAAGTACTGAACTAGGCTAATATAAAATAAATATACCGTAGGTATCGACAAATTTCATAAAAAATTTAACGTTTCGAGAAATTAATTCCTATCATCAGCAATTCAGATATTATAAAACTACAAGGGATGCCTAAAAAGTGAAAAGTCTTCAGATTTTCTATGTACTCAAGGGGCTATTTTTCTGCTGGAGTCAACTCGTTCACGAAGCCATCTAATCTTTTCAACAACAAAAAAACCTATTGAAAGTTTCTGTCAATTAGTGGGTTCATTCTTTCCAATTCGAAACTCTACGAGAGTGATACGCCGTCAAGACTTTGTTGGTTTGATAACTACATTAGCGATCTACCAAACTCCACTTGCATTTCACTGCGGCTTCAATCTTGTCACACTAAGCTGTAAGCACAAGGATGAAATTCAGTTTTATAGAAAACACGAAAGATTATCTGTCAGACAATTCGTAAGCTATACAAAAAAATTATTAATTAGAAACAAAAGATGACACAAAGATCGATCGTTTCTAAAATCAGATGCTAACAACAGATAACAGTGAATTATTAATTGATACATGACCTGTGCTGCGTTGCGGAAAGAAATAATTTCTCTATATTTTACATTACGGTTAACTTTCAAGGGCAGAACCTTCAAGAAATTGCGATACCAAATGTTATTCATCAACCTGGCCTAGTTAAAATAATTCATTAGTTTCTTAAATAAGTGAACTGAATTGAATTAGTTAATGAATAAAAATGAAGTTCAGCATACTCGTCAACAACGCCCAGTGCAATTAATCATTCTCTCCGACAGCAAGCTTCTCGTTGCCAAGCAACAATGACGGGAATTACATTGTTAGAAGTAAACAGGCGTGCATATTCGTAATTCACGGCAAATTCCAGCGAAGCAACAATAAAGCGGTGATAATTTCATGTAAAACTGGACATATGTGCAATAATCCTGCGACAAATACCGACTTTGCCTGACCTGGCACAACTCTGTAAATATAGGTTATGGTTGTGCAATATGAAACTCCAGACTAATTGGTCAAATTCAAGGCCTATTCAAGGTTTTCAAGGCCCCTTTCAAATTCAAGGCATTTTCAAGGATTTCAAGATTTTCAAGGCCGTTATACACCCTGTGGGTATCCCTCAGAGAACGAATCCATCTTCCGGCTACTACTATCTACTCTGTAACCCCCTTGGTTACCGAACGACGCAGAGCCCTCAATATACATCGCTCTCTGCGAACTTCGAAGTCTGCCCTTGGTAAGACCGTATAGGGCACTCCCGCGCCTCTCTAAATACACACACTCTAGACCGACATTTCGTTTCTAGAGTACCAATCGTCAGGATTATGACGGCGGGTATGCCGTCGATATCACCAGCTTCTGAGCTCCGATACACGGACGCCTCACCCTTCCCGGTATCTAGGTGCACGTGGGAACCCCCGGCGTCCGCTCACGACGTCCTATCGGAGGACTAAGAGATTGATATCAGTTGAACCACTGTCAACCACAAAGCCTTGCATTCGACAAAGGTAGGTGCTGAGAAATCGAGAGCAGTCTACTTCCACTGCGTTACGAATCTACAGCCCAGCAGGTCACCCCCAAAGAGAGTTTTTCCCTGCATCTACAGCAAAGATGCCGTTGGCACCTCCTAGCCTGCCACACCTCGATTGGTCCTACCAGAACGACACAAAGTCTCGGTACTTATTCAGCTTCTAAGAAAGACTTCTCTGAACCTGGTTTCTCGCTCTCTCAGGCTCACTCGCTAGCAGGATCATATCTTCCAGGTATCATCTAGCCTTTTTTCCCCTTCTGGGCTATACTCCTCGATCTAGACGTAGCCGGGCCATATTTCAACGTTTCCCACTATCCGGCCCCCGTAGTTCCCCTACGGGGCACAACGACCCCAGCTTACTTGGGGCACAACGACCCCAGCTTACTTCGACGATGGGATCATCTTCGCAGGCTCGCAAACGGTCGATTGGGACACTTACCGCCTCTGATGTACTCTTGCGGAGGCCCGGTCTTCCCATGCCCTCAAAGGAGGGGGGGGGTAGGACGAATAAATTCCATATTACTATAAGATCCAAGTGGCTCAGAGTCCGGTAGATGCAGCCAAGAAAATACCGGGGCATCCCCTTTCCTGAGCAACATGGACTCACTCTCCTCCCGCTCTTTTTACAACCACTGCTAACTTCTACTACTCGATGATTCCCCGCCAGGGACAATCGAGCTCCTCGCCTCTCCACGTCTGGAACAGGCGTTTCTGCCTGGGACCCTCGTGCCCTTCGCCAAGCAGACGAGGGGGGAGGGGGGAATCTTGGACACAGCCCTTCAGGAATTGGTCTTCGCATGACTAATCCTTCCGTTTACCATCGTTACGGGAGTCTTTTGAGCAAAGGTCTTTCCACTGAAAGAGAGGAACTTCAAATCCAAGGCTGCAACTCAACGCCACTTTACTACAAAGCGGACGCCTTGAACCTTCCCACTCTCCCCATTTCGGAATGAGATCTTCCATCGGCTAGCGACCCTACGAGGCTGGACGGAAATCAACCCGATTGCTACAACACTGGACTCCCTCTCTGCCTCCTCCACCCGGTTCTGATATCTATGGATTGCTACTTCCCTCGCTTGGAACAAATGCCACTGACCCTCATTTCTTTTCATTGAAGCGAAGAGGCCCTTTCGCCTCGGTAATGCCCAAACTTCAGACTACGAAAGATCTTAAGAGACTGTTTTGATCCCCTCCTCAAGCGGGTAGGAAATTCTCATCACCTGCGAAGAGGACAGTCTCTTGGATTCTTGCACTACGCTAACCTACAAACCGCAAGTAGGTCCCCCGTGGTTCACTCCTTCCCAGCAACCTTCCCCCCACTCCTTCCTTATGAGAGGGCAGTTACTCCGCTCACCTAACATACAAGGTCCTCCAAGGCGCTTTAGCCGAGGGCCAGACACCGCCAGCTTTCCCACAGGACTCTGGGCTTGACCACCCTTGACTCAGGCAACAGAGCGAGAGAATCAGCGACCACCTCTTGGACGGAAGCTTGCCCACAGACGTCAAGCCGTCCTCCCCACCAAACCAAGGGTCCTATCTTAACTAAATCCCACAAAATCCTCCGACCCCGGCCATAGATAACAAACATTCTCCGCCCAGTAAAGATATCCTCATACAGAACTGGTCTCCATAGGAAGAGACCCTCCACATAAACACCCTGGAAATTTCGAGCAGTACGCTACACCCTACTCCATCTGCTCAATCTGTCTCACCACGATATCCCCCTCTTCATTGACAATGCTCCAATCCAATGCGCAAACAACAAACTTTCCTGCAGATCCCGCACCCTTTGGAAGGAAACATCCTTCCTAGTCCAGCTACTGAAGGAGCGGAACCTCAGGATCCAAGCTTTCCGCATCTCTGTCCTACTATATACCAGAGCAGATGCCTTAAGCCGATCCTCTCATGCCCCTGGAATGGGAATTAACCCAAAAACCTCTTCCACCAGCTGACAACCTGGCGGGGTCAGATAGAAATTGACCTGACGGCAATACACAAAAACGACAAGCTCCTCAATTACCTCTCCCCTCACCCGGACCCGAAGGCGGTAGGATGCAATGACCTCGCCTGGGACTCGAACCTCTGGTGGCAGATCTATCTCTTTCCCCCGAAATGGCTCATTCCCACGGTAATAACCAAACTTCAGACATGCAGACACCACGGCGTCGCCATTCTCCCACGGTGGTTCCCTTACATCCAAAACAGGTCCAGCCACCAGTGGCACGTCGCCATACCAGACATAACGAGAAATGGACGGCCCGCCTCCGAAAAGCGGACCGCATTCACATTCTAAAGGAAGTCTTAGCCTTTTCCTTCGGAAAAACTGTGACCACACGCCTCATTTCTGCTCACCGGGCCTCTACGTCGCGCCAGGCCCAGTCCGTCTGGAAGGCCTTCAAGGATTGGCTGCCCGCCAGTGTGTCGTGCACCACGCCTCAAACCTTGATGGAATGCCTTATCGCCTGCGAGGACGACAGACATCTGGAGCTTCGCTCTATTCTAAACTGCAGATCCCAGCCCAAGCTCCCGATGCTCCACACTTTCGGGATTGATCTCACATCGGATACCTGCTCTCTACTTGCAAGAGGCCTGTTCCTCCGCAACCCACCTACCAAACAGAAGGTGCCGCAATGGTCCATCGACCGTGTCCTGGAAACCTTCAGCTCCCCTCCATTCGCTCTGGAAGTAAATACTAACCACGATCTCTTCTTGAAGACCCTGTTTCAGGCCGCCCAGGCGTCAGGTAACAGAGCATGCGAACTGGCAACTACCACTCGGACGAACCTCTTACTTATGGAAGACGGGGTCGTCCTCCCCACAGCTCCTGGGTTTCTATTCAAAAACCAAACTTCTCGCCACCCAATGCCCCCGGACTTTACCTTTCCGGCCCTGGGTCGCAAACACACCCTCTGACGGGGGTAAGAGCCATCAAGCTCTACCTGAAGAAAACCGGCTCTGCCCCTCACAAACAATTTCCTGTTCATCCATTACGTTTCGGGAAAACCCCTCACAGCCGGCCGTCGCTCCTTTTGGCTAAGGCTATCAAAATCGGTGACCCCAAGGCTCTCTCCCCGGCCGGACACGACATCGGGAGATGCGGTCACTCAATTGCCCACTTCAGACAAGTGGACCCAACAGATATTCTACGCAACGGCTTCTGGCACAGCCCTCAGGTCTTTGTGTGCAAATACCTCCTTCTCCTGCCGACCATCGTCATCTAACTTCATAGCAGGAGAGTCAGGTATTAGTTCTGTCCTGACCGTGTGCGAAGCTCTCTATTCTTCACGGGGGACATTTTTTAAAGAAATTCGTTTGACCTTACTTTCATTTCCTCTCTTAACTGCTCCACCATCCCATACTCTACCTCGGACGAAGGCAGGGCCTGAAATTTTTAGGCTAACACAATTCTGAAATGGAGTCAACGAAAAATAACTCTTACTGATGTAGGAAGTAGCAATATTTTTTCATTATGAAAAGAATTGTGTTAGCCGAGAACCACCTCCAACCCGCACACGCAGTCAACCTTCGTCCGTCATCACTCCTACTCGGACGATCTGAGGTAGCTACTGTGGCTCCGGCCGCTCGAAGGAACTTAACCCCTCCCAGAGGGGCGGAGGGAGAGTGATGACGTCACAGAAGTTTCCAGAAACCCCTAGCAAGGGAAACTCGCTAGAAGCGGCCGCTCAAATTTTCTTTTTCTGTTCCTTCTCCACAACCTTCCTCGTCTTGGGAGAAATGAAACAAAGAAGAAACATTACTGAAAGGATCCAAGAAAGGCTATCGCAGGCTAATACAATTCTTCATTTCATAAGGAAAAAAATATTGCTATTTTCTACGTCAGTAGGAGTTATTTATTTCTGTGATGATTTTTGCGCCGCTCTTACTTTTTTCGACTCGCGCTTTGTTCGGGTACTTTTCAGTGCTTAGGTTTCACGATTTGACATACATCAGGCGTGTTTAACTGGAGTACTTCCAATGGTGTATCCGATCAAATTAGCTAGTCTGCACTCAGCAAACTTCGTACTCAAAAGTAACTTTACTTGCGACATTGGATCGACGTTCAAGTATTAACTACATGTGTTACCAAAAGCCACATTCAGACAAAGATACGCTAGATGATCTTATTAGTCTACAATTTTTTTATATTGCTTTGGATTAATTGTTTTCAATGGCAATGCTAGCTTTAGCTTCATTATTTATAATAGTGATTTTAGCACGATGCACTGGCTACCAAACACTAGGTCTATGTCACCTCGCGAAGAGGAAGAGACATGTAGAATGCCTGGAAACCTGTAATAGCCAGTAACACATGCACCGGAGTGTTCACTCATAATTTTCATATATATTCTCAAGGAATTTATGTATCATGTAGCTTCATTTTAATGAAAATAATATTTCAACAAAATAACCGAATTAATTTATTAGTATCCTATTTGATATTGCTTTTTTCTATAAAAGTAATAAAAGTATCGGTATCCGTAATGTATCGGCAATTTTTAGGTATCGGTATATCGGTATCGGCCGATTGTTAGGTATCGCCATCAGAAGTGGTATCGGTACACCCCTAGTAGCTCCCTTGTTTAATGAGATGGGTATATAATTCATGAACTTCGCGATGTAACTTGCGTAGGTTTTCAAAGTGCTTGCCCTTATCAGTAATAGGTAGGTAGATACCTACTATACTGCATCCATATGGTGGAACAATATAGAAATAGATCTACGCTACAACCACCCTTTCTAACAAAAAGCCAAATAATTACGATTTTACTCATTTTAGGACCTAAAATTATAATAGATACTGAATAAATTTGGCATTCCCTTATTATTCCAATTCAAGGAATTGCAAGAAGTAACACACGTGACGCCATAGAAATCAAGCTAAAAGAGTGCCCGATTCTGCGCACTGTTGAAGGACTTTCGATTATTGAAAAAACTTCTCTCAAATAAATAGGCCTCTGTGATGAATTTCAGACCCTTCGACATGCAACCGATGCTTCTAAGAAGTGACACATAGTACCGTATGTCAACAGAAACGAGGATATGATGGACGAGGGTGTTCCCATATTGGATCAACGTGTATGGGAACAGCAGGTCAAGAAAAATAGAAGAACCCTAACAGCAACAGTACTGGCTACTCACGCAGGCGATGCCGGGCCTTCTCGAGGTATCTGGTGTAGCAGGCGTCCAGGGCAGAGAAGTAGCACTGGATTGTGAGCTTGCCATCCACCACAGGGTACTCGGAACTCAGCACGGGCTTGTAGAAGTCATAGCTGTGACTCATGTGGCTGCTCCGAACACCTGCCAATCCGTACAATTATAGCGACAGCTGGCTGTAGTAGAAGCAGGAGTGTACTTGTATTGGAAACAGCGCGAGTGCCCTGTGTTTCCCCATCTGTCTGTTCGGTTAATGGCGCATGCACCAACGATATCGGTCTGGAAAGACTTTTTTAGCTATACATGACACTGGACCCCCATTTGGGATGGGTCTCGGACTAATTCAAGCATACACGTTGGCACAGAATCTGGTTTAGGTTTATTACAAGGTAAAACAAAAACATACTAAAAGATTTGCTTTAGCAGCTGTCAAGAATCATTAAAAACTCATGAAACAAATTAAACATGGCCACAATTAATCCTATGTTACGAAATAAGCGTAGTTCATCGAAACAAGAAAATTACCACTTAAATTGGAGAAAACTAGGCGTAGAAGTGGCTTTAGAAACATCGCTGATGGCAACGAAGCAATTAAGAAGAGCAATATCTTATAACATGCAGCCCATGTAGAAAGAGTTCTGAGCAAAAGGTACAGATGAGCATGGCAAACACACGAAGACGAAAGGAAACAACGAAATAAAAAATCATTATAAGATAAACTAAGCAACAAATAAGGCCGGATGAATGACGCTTGCTTCATATTAAACCACGACTATTGGCAGGGTTCAAGTCGGATGGTTCAAAGTCTAACTCCCGGTCCGACTCCAGACCTTACAGAATTTCCAACCCCGACTCCTGGTCCTTACGCTTTTCCGACTCCGACTCCTTGATACAACTAATAGGCTAATGTAAACATTAGCTAAATAGCTATGTCCAAAAAAATTTTACCAATATATGCACACATATTCAGCTAAAGATAGTATTTTTGTACATTTACAATATTATGCAGCATTAGCACCATTTAGGATATTAAATTTTCATATATTTAATTATTTATAATTTAGTAATAATGATAATACAGAAACTGTGTTTTTTGATATGCCTAATTTTTTGTTTGGAGAAATTAAGCTATCAGATTGTGTCAAGTACTTTAACACTGGTGCATTGTAATTAGTTTTTGAGAAGTTTTTAAAAATTTTACAAGTTCCCAAAAATAACCTATAGTATAGCTTATTTAACTTACTGTAACTTCAAAAAATGAAGCCTAGCTCTAAAATTTCCAAAAAATTTAAAGTTTTACCTATAAATTCTATTTGAACAATTGCTTGGTGGTCAATGGGAATAGAGTGAAATTTTCATCTTCTTGAATACTGTAGGCATTTTTATTTACTTGTGTGTGAAATTGTTTCAAGTTAATTTGTAAAATAATTAGGCCTATTTGATATTAGTGGCATGTTCAAACAATTAGACTAGCAACTAATAGAATAAAAAACTAATACTGTCACTAAACCATAATAGGCTATAGCTTATTAACATAATAAACTACATAAATACAAAATAACAAAGCAATCTATTTAATACAGCAGCTCAAGTTTCAAAATGATTACATTTGTACCTCATATGGATTCCATCACCATTTACACCACTTGGGACTGGAATTATACAGTTTATTCAAGAAATATAAGAAATTACGATAAGTCAGATTAGATATTAAGACAATCTAGGTAGCTACTCCATTATCAATGGCAACCCCAGAGATTGAACCAGGAACAAAATATGTCCACAATTACAAAATCTTTTATTACTTTTTTAAAACTCAACAACGAAAATTCAGAAATAAATTGAAAATAGGGAATTTTTTATTAATTGTATTCCGGAGTCGGGGTCAGGCTAAATATACCAATACCAACTCCAACTCCTAGAGCAAGTGAGATTCCGACTCCGGCTCCTACAGCAAGTGAAATTCCGACTCCAATAGTCCTCCGACTCTGCAACCCTGACTATTGGAAATGGAAACGTGTGCCAAATTCAGTCATCACTTTCAGTATATTAAAAAAGAAGCAGTTAAGTGGGCATGGAAACTGTGACAAAACCCGAACTAGGGCTACCAGCAGGTGCAAAGAAAGCATTTGCCCATACAATGGATAGCTTACCTCGGTCCATTACAAGAGGAGCATTGGGCCCGACGAGCAGAGCAACAGCACCGGCACCACTGGTGGGACGAGCAGGTCCACCGGCATACACGGCTATGTCGCCACACACAACCACGGCGTACCGACCTGCAAGGGCATCATCTGGTGAACATTGTATCATACCCCAAGGCAAAGACAGACACAATCCTTAGAAGTCCAATGGCATCGGGCTTTTCTCAAAGGAGTCCGAAGACAAAATTATGTAATATATGATCAAGTATTCAACTTAATCCTTTACGCCCTGAATTATTTTATTTTTTAGAGCTATTTTATACCTTAATTTTCAGTGTGACGAATTCGTCACAGTCGTGCGTAAGGATTAATAAAGGTGTACATATGCCATTTTTCTGCCGATACCGATGTATAGCATTAGAACTCCCGCCCTGCACGTGGCGTAAGAGGCGACCAACGCAGGGTCGATTCCAAGCGACTAAACTTGCATCCCTTCTCATTGGCCACTGGCTGTCATTTGACAGGCGTATGAGCCTGGAGAAGGTGGATTGTGGGAACCCTCATGCGGGAAAATTGAGCCAACAGCAACCAGATAGATCACCTGGTTGTTGCCATAGCCGTGTGCCCGGCATTCCACTGTCAGCTCCTCTCCCTACCCCTCCATGGCACAATCGAGTCTTTTTTCCTCTTTCTTTTTTCTTACTTTCTCTTCTTTCTTTCACTTTTTTGTTTTTTCCTCTGTGCTAATCCCGTGCTGTGAGCGGCAGGGCCACGGAAGGTTGGTGGAGGGCTGGAGGCACTCACATGTCCACCGTGACTGTCGGCTCCCATAATCTGGCGAACCTGGGGGTTATGAAACCCTTGCTCGGTAAGCAGCTTTGCCGAGTTGATCGTATTTCTGCTTCTGCTTATCACTTGTTGATCGTATTTCTGCTTCTGCTTATCACTTGTACATGGGATTTTTACTTTCATTTCCTTTGTATACTTCTGTATATTTCTGTTCTTTTTATTTTTTTTCCTACTTCTCTGTTGGGACGTTGAAAGTAACCCGGAACCAGGTCGGGAGTGTCGTCTCCTTTATTGTAATATTAGAGGACTGCATGCGAACCTCGCCGAGCTAGGCTTTGTGTCTCGTGGTGTGGATGTCATGTGCTGTTCTGAGACGCTGGTGACGGGTAGGAGACACGACGCTGAGCTTGCTTTGGTGGGTTTTCAGTCCCCTTTTCGCAGGCTAAGGAGATGGGTCCTGGATTCCGCGGTATAGCCATCTTCGTCCGGAGTGGTTTCTGCACTTACCGGCAGTCAGTGCACGAACGCGCCTGTCATGAAACCATTGTTGTGAGGGTGTGGGGCCGTCTGAATAATTATTTATTCTCCTTATATCGGAGCCTTGCAACTGATGATTCTCTTTATGACTGTTTGCTGACGGGAATGGCCTCGATCCAGAGCGCGGATGCTAAGTCACGTTTGTATTAGTGGGGGATGTTAATGAACACAACAGAGACTGGTTGGGATCGGCATCACCGACCAATTGTCATGGTGCGGCTGCGTTGGACTTTCGCACCTTGTCTAGCTGTCAACAGCTAGTTCGTGGGTCCACGCATATTGCTGGTAACTGTCTCGACCACGTAATGACTGTTGTCCCTGACTTGATGACAGTGTCAGTTGGCTACCCTATTGGCACTACAGACCACTCACAACTTGTGTCCTTGGACATCAACCAGGTTGTTCCTGTGGTAGACAACAGGAGAGTGGTGTTCGCTAAAAGCAGAGCTAACTGGGAGACTATTACTCGGGAAGTAAGGGTGTTACCTTAGCGCCAGATTATTTACAGTGAGGATCCTATCTCTGAGTTTAACGCGCCTGCGCGTTATCAGGCCGCCAACATTGTCCGGCCACCGGACGCCGCTTTGTTTGTAAGAGCTGGCTTTGGGTTTGGGGCTCTGGGTAGCCCCTGAGTTGGAGGAAATGCCACTCTAAAGGCGGATGAGACCGTTTTGGTCCAACGGCATCTCTGAGAGGAGATGAACAGGCTGGTGCCATGGCTGGGTACTCAATCTTCCGCAGTCTGCTCCTCTCTCCCTTCCCTCGGATAGTACCACCTGACGTTCTTTTCCTTTCCTTTCTCTTCTTCATCTTTTCGGCCAAAACCCATACTGGTGATGGCAGGGTCTGGGGCGCGTGGATAGCTGGCCGGCTTGGAATGGTCTTCATGGCTCTGTCTTTGCTGGTGTGGGTATTGGCAGCTTTAAACGATCTGTACACAGAGCTATTCTGTGATCTCGGATCTTCTTTTTTTCATTCTATTGTTTTCTTTTTTCTTCACCCGCTGGGCTGGTTGCGTGAGGGTTTGTTAACCTTATGGATTTTTTCCGTTCCCACGTTGCCAGTCTGGTGTGATTTAATAATAATAATAATAATAATAATAATAATAATAATAATAATAATAATAATAACTTGACTGTGTCTATTTTGGAGAGGTGTTCCCTTAAGAGAACTATTCTTGTGAGGTCTCGGGATAAGCTCTGGGTTGACGACCAGTGTCGCTTAGGTTTCGAAGCTAAACAAACGGCTTACGGGGCATGGCGACGTTCACGTGACCGCACGTTGTGGCAGACTAACGTTGATCGTAGGGCCGAGGCTAAGCGTGTGTATGAGGCGGCTCAGCATCGTCAGAAGCAGCGTTCCAGGGAGTCTCTCATGAGTATTGAGTATCCACATCATTGGTGGAGTGAGCCAAGGAGTTCAGTGCTCGATGCTGAACCTTCGTTGCTGCCCCTAGTTGGTTCTGGTGGAGGTATTATTACTGATCCCTCGATCGGCTAGGGCGGAGCTCTTGTCGGCTCACTTTGACGGGAAGCAGAGCAGAGATGAGTTCTCATTGCCTTATGGAAGTCACCCTAAACCTCGTTCAAAGGGATCGAACACCCAAAGAAATTCAAGTTATCAAAATTCGTTTTTTCTCATAAAACAGCTATAAATCAGACGGACACACAAAAAATTTTATGCAGCCAGTGTAACTCTAAGTGGGTAAACATTGGGCAGGGGGTGGAGGGGTGAGGTTTTTTCTAACACTTTATTTTTTTTACTTGAAAAACTTTATTATTCGTCCGATCTTCAAGAAACTTGGAGGAAATATTTAAAATCGGAAAAAATGAAGGTTTGACTTCTGTATTTTTTCCCATTTTCGCAATAGAAAACGAATTATACAAAGAAAACGGAAGGACCGTTTTCGTTGAATAACTCATTTTCTATGGCGAAAATGGGAAGAGGTACACAAGTCTAACCCACACTTTTTCCAATTTTACATATCTTTACCAAGTTTCAAAATTGGAACGAAAATGAAGAACTAAAATTTGCCATTTGACGGGAAATTTCACATGGTGAAATTCGAGAATACTGTTACGAAACAGTTTTTCTCGCATATATATGTTGCCTCGCTTGGCGGAGGTATGCGCTCTCAGAGTGCTCTAGTTGTTGTTATTATTATATTGGTATTGTCCCTTATTTCTGAAACTTAGACAACCAATAGCGATCTAAGGTGATTTAATCGGCCTACAGCCGGATACGGATCAAACAAACAAGTGTGGTGCTGTGAAGTGTACAATAAGGAGAACAGTTGCCGAGTGTTTCGACTGCCACAAGACCTGAGTCTCTGAGAGACAGAAGTGGCATGATGGGCTTCCGGCCAGCTACTGAAAATGATATTGTTGATCTTCTACAGGATAAAATTACTTTATTTGATGCATCATACCTGCACGTGATATAGAAAGGGGCACAAAACTTTATTATTTCAAGATCGGAAGAAAGGTTTGTGAGTCTGTACATGGCGGAAAACTTCAATGAATGCAGCCTGTCTGTGACTGTGTGTTCCTCACTGACCTTCAGGGTGTTCACGAACGGCATTAGCGTACCACTGGGTAAGACATTTCATGACAACCATCGTTTGAGATTATATACTCAGTTCGACGTAGCTGTGCCTTAGCAATGAACAATGTCATCCCGTTTGGCAAAAGGATCCAGAAAAATGTCATTCTTCTTCAAGCTCACACGTCAGCTTGTGTCGACACCGAGAAGGAGAAGTTGGTATTTTTGACACGTCAATAGGATGTTCTATCACAGAAGCAGTTTTCCATTAATAATTGTTGTTTTGCTTTTCAATTAGCTACACCCAAGTGTAATTATGAACAGCTCAGAGACTTCGATGCTGCTAAGCAAACACAAGCTGCAGTACACCACTTCATCTACTAACAAGGATCAGGTGCCGAGAGAAACTCCTGACCAAGTCCAGACAATGCGGCAGAAGAACGTGTTTCTCTCGGCACCTTGGGAATCTTAGGACGTTGGTGACGCTGCACTTATTACCGTTCGTGTATAAAGCCACAATGCTGGGTTTCTTCTCTTGGGTCGCAGTTAGCGGTCAAAGAGAGAGCCAGCTGCGAACTATTTCCACAGTGCACGTAACCGTTGGTCTATTTGGTATTCTCTTTAAATGAGAATCCAGTACATTTTTGAACTCAATAACTTTGATATCATTTGGGTTTCAAATAAGTCGAGGCATATGACGAGATGGAGTTGGTAACTATAGATTCGACCAACTATTGAATTTTCTGGTGGGCTCACTTGGCCGACTAATCTCTGCAGTGAGGTAAGTTTTTGCTTATATGTCTGTTTGATAGTTTGAGTGAACGTGTGTTTGCAACGCCCACAACACTGACTGGTATTCTGTAACCCAGGATGCGCGAGCCGCCGCGCGGGGTGAGGAGATTGGAGCCGCCATCAACAGTGGACCCTACTGTCTCCTCAATGGCGACTC
>LQNS02278174.1:31139872-31150128 GCA_001587735.2 Parhyale hawaiensis | reverse complement strand
TATTGTAGCATGAAAACTCATTGAGTTCTATTCCTTTGAAATTTAGAAAAAAATATATGGGTATATATTCATATATATTTCCATTATCTCAAAAACTAAGGCCTCAATAAAAAAATTGTGGGAGTAAAATGTTTCTTTTTCAAAAATACATATACCATGCAAATTTCAGAACAATCGGCTGAAAATTGATCATTTTGCCCCCCCCCATGCCCCCCTCACATACTGTACAAGGTGCGAAAGTTCTACCCAACATTTTCTCAATGGCCTCATCACATGGAATAGGAAACTACATGGTCGCTATAGCTGTAAAAGAGAAATGTGCAAAAAAAATATCCACATTTACATTTTTTTTTAAATTTGTGACTGAAAATTTAGAATTGAATGATAATTGTTTATAAATGGGATCCCGGAGTCGGACTAAAAATTCCGACTCCGACTCCTAGAGCAAGTGAGATTCCGACTCCCCCTCAAAACTTCCGACTCCGGCCGACTCCGCAACCCTGGTTTGAGTTTAACTATAATTCATTTTGTAAAGTAGTAGTACAAGATAGCTCAAGCCTCCCTAAAGCAGCAATAAGCTGTTCTGAGAGGAAAAGAGAGGGACATATAGCATGTCAATGCACACGTGGAACAAAAGCACAAAGGTGTACTCGAAAAAGAACAGTAAGTCGGGGCAGAAGAGGAAGAACAGATGAAAATACAATCCGTAATAGTATTATATCGGCAGGAAGCAAACATAGGCTAGACGTCCCGGAGGCCTATCTGATGGCTAAGATAGCCTACAGGTCCTCCTGGGGGCGCTGCTCCCCATAACACAGGATGAGCGAACATACCGCACACTAACCTAACCCTATGGCCCAACTTATGCCCCCTGAGGGGATTTTCTAAGTTCTAAACCTGCAGCAATTAATTAAACTAGGTATATAATAGCCAGTAACCTCATACAATAATTCAAGTAAAGTCCGACTAAAATTCGCATTTTAAAGCATAACTGTGCTTTAGTAGAAATAATTTATAGCATCAATATGAAAACTTAAAGTAACTTGTAGTGCATACAAGAAGTCAACTTTGATAAATTTGACTAATAGAAAATGTTAGGTCAGGAATCTGGCTGTGAACGTCCTGTTGGAGAGCAGTCCTTGCTTTAGTCTTCATCACATATTGAGAGGTTGGCTACCATCTCCAAACTGGTATAATTTTCGCCTATTTTCTTCAAGTAAGACAGAAAACAGAAAAACAGATATTGGTCATTATTATAATGTAGCTACATGACGCACTGAAATTGCGCATGTATAAATGCATGATGATTTTTGCTGAAATATATAAGGAAATACCGCTTATCAAAGTACAGTAGCTATTATGTTCAATAGTTAGAGCCGCTGGTAAACAACAAAGGTGATCTCACATGAGAACAATGAAAGGGCACACAGTATAGCGTACCAGTAGAAACATGGGACACATGCACGAAGGCGTTCCCACAAGATCGACGTAGCTACATGGGAGCAGCAAGTCGGAAAACGAAAGGAAAAATAGAGCACAGTAACATCAGTAGGAAGTATGAAAGCTCAAGGAAGCAAAGCGCGCACAAAGGAAAGACGTCCGGTGACCTTCAGGGTCCCGTTGAGGTCACTGCTCTCCATAACATAGGATGGGCGAATCATACACTATATAGCCCTTGGCTCATCTAGTGCCAATCGAGGGAAGTGATAATACTTTATGAATTTGTTTAAACTATCATTTAATAGAGACCGGTAACCTAATTCTGCGATATGCTCTTTCCATCTGCATGCTGTCTTCACTATATACCTACATTTTGGAGGAACACCTAGGCCTCGCTGTGGGCTTATGACGCCTCTAGACACAATGTGGTAAAGAAACCTTGTGGCAAAAAATTACAGCCTGGTATGAATAGGGTTAAGTTACAACGCTATTTACGTTGTCGTAACCCAAACAGTTGGGGATCGACAGCAGCAGTTTGTGTGTAAAAGGCTGCGTGGCTCACAGTTGAGCAGGATACTGCCTCGTGCATTATGGGGGCTTCGTAACGCATTACAGCGTCTAAACATCCACTGGATTCTCATTGGAAAATAAAAATGGAATCGCACACTCTTGATACCAAAGGCTGAGTATGGGAATAGTGTTGATACTCTTGAATGTTCTGTTAAGAAAGGCAAGTAATGAAATATTTAACGGCAGGTAGAGAGCAAAGAAGAGACAAACTCTTATCTGTGAAGAATGTGAAATTAGACATTTATGAACATTAGCCAATGAAAGTTGAAATAGAGGCAAAGGTTTTTTTTGGCAAGTTCATTTGTTTAAAATTCGTTCCATAGCCACCAGATAACTAACTCATTCTGGGTCCAACCTGACACAATTCTCTGCACATTCTACACCGTGCATCCACTACTTTTTCAACAATAAAAGATAATGTTCTCAATCAATACAATTTTACGACCTCTAAAGGTTAAAGGTTCTATGATCACACAAAAATGCTGCTTACCATCCCATGACGAACTCTCGACCCAGTTGACAGCATTAAGCAGTGCAGCCGTGCCTCCATAGCAGGCATTTGTGGAGTCCACGCCCTCAATATCACAGTTACCCGAGGCACTGAATGCCGACATCAGTACAGACTTGACACTTTTGCTCTTGTCGATGATGGTCTCTGTGCCCACCTCCAGGCGACCTATGCTGCTGTAACCTGAAATATTGGAGTATGACAGCAAATTACTGGTGTACCAATACACCTAGATATTGGCAGAATTACAGGTGTACCGATCCACCTAAGTATTGGCAGAATTACAGGTGTACCAATAACCTAGATATTGGCAGAATTACGGGTGTACCAATATACCTAGGTATTGGCAGATCCCACAAAAATTCACCGGCCGATACATCAGGTACCGATACCAATACCGAATTTTTACGAACAACATCGGTAAAATTCAACAGCATGTGAAACAAGCTAGGCCAGTTTGCCAATTTGATTAGTTACATTTGAATAGGTATGGTGCCTTTTACATATGTGCTGCAAGTAGGAAACACAGGGAAGAGAAGTGCCCGCACATACCGGTACCTATCGTAACCATCGACGTATTTGTTAACATGAATTTAGAAAAAAGGTAGTAGCTATAATACTCTATTTACCAGGCAGTCTTAAGATCTGAGATGAGAATTATAGCAAGAGATGCAAGAAGCTTTAAATAAATGGAACTTAAATGCATGTGCAGGATATTCAATGCAGAACTTCATACACCGGAAGCTCATAAGAACGCTACCTCCACATTATTAGGTAGGACTGCTCCAATGACAACTTTTGCAGTGGGGGTGGAAGGCAGAGTACCGCAGTCGGTAGCACTCACGACAAGCTCTGCAGAAGGCGTCTCCAGCTCAGGACTGTTCAGAGTCGTCACACTCATGTTAGGCAGGTAAAGTACTCTTGTTCTTGTTCAAGTGGGAGTTCCTCGATGACAAGAAAATTTGGGATGCCCTTAGTTGTAACCCCTTCAAACACTCTTCAGAAGTGTCCCCTGCGGTCTTCTCTCGTACGAGGAAACTAATCAAAGCCTGCGAGGTAGCCTCTTACGAGTCTACTGGGTTGCCTTCCTCCTACAGCAGAAAATTCCGCAGATGGAAGCTGTAAACTAGACCTCAGATCTTAAGGCAGCTCTCGGCATCTAACCAACCCTGTGCCTGCAGGAACTACTCTCGTTTCGCGCAGTCGCCTGCGAAGGCGAGCATTTTTGCCAAAAACCCTTCGAAGAAACTTCCGATTGTTGCTCAGGGTATCAAGCGAAACTCAGGCTCTCTGTTATCGGGATAAAGTTCCGGTTTTGGAATCGCACCTATGGTTGATGGCATCTGTACCAAGATCCGTCCCTCTCAGACAGGGTTATATCCTGGATCCTGGAGGATGAAAAACAACTTACCTGAGCGAGATACATCGCCGTCGGCCATTAACTTTCGTTCTTCGAGAAATTCAAACTCTCATACTGATTCTGCTCTCGCGGACGTTAGCAGGTACTTTCTACGGTCGAGATTACGGACCGTATCGGGCAACCGAGAGAGACAAAAGCTCTGTGATTGTCCTAACACTGCGTCCCCGCAATATTGCAAACAACTGTTAGATCTGCTCCGATACGGCACCAACTAAGGCTGTAGAATGATCAAAAGAGGGGCTTCTGCTCTTGGCTATCTGTACAGCGTCACTACATCCCTCTAGGCTTGGCTTTCCCCTGTGTATCTCCAGCACGCTTACAGCAATGCAGGCAATGTGGATGGCCACACTCAGATAGACTCCTCTGAGAAGCATCAAGCTGCTAAAGAAAGGGTACTGATCAGGAGCAGTCCACTCCAGGGCTTGGACGGCCTCCACCTTAGGACCTGGGTTGCCAAGAGGCCGGAGGCCCCACACTCGAACCAGACTGTGGCCAAACAACCAAATGTAGCAAGCGAATATCACTCGCTTTTACCCTTATGGAACCTCACCGCTAAGTTGTAATGATTTAGAGCCGAAGAGTTAAATAAAGATATTCCTTTAAGGCCATTCACCAGAACGTACGTCTGCCCCAGTCTTCAGTTCAGTTAAAAAATTTCGCTCCATATCTCTATATACTTTTCAAAGTTTAAGTAACGAATATTAAGTAGGTATGATATGACATCAATGGTCTTAACGGACCATAATGAGCAGGTGAATGACTGCCGATCACAGGTTTCCAGATTGCAGTCAACGTGTTATGGTAGCCTAATTGATACCTATAGCTACAATTCAAGTGAAAAATTTATGTGAGATACATTATTTTTTATGGTTTTTGAAATAATGATAGGTTTATTATGATAGCTATGTAGCTACTGCTCTCCATAGTCCATACATTATTAGGTACTACCTATTGGACACAGAAAACATTTTGGTTGAAATAACCAAGATAAGCATAACTTTCTAATATAAATATGGTAGGCATGGTAGGTACCTAGCTAGTGATTAATGTGACCCAACTCATTCTCTGTTCAACTATTAGTACTACATTAGGACCGCACCTTCGCATCAACGGAGAGGCAAGCCAATATCAAGCACTACGATACTGGTAGCCTATGTAGCTACTGCTAACCGCAAGACACATTAGGCACTTCCGAGAAGTAGCTACCCCCAAAAAACTTAAGTCTCACTGCTCAAGTAGTGCTAAGTATGATAGGTACCCATGGCTGAACACACAAGTTTTAGGTCATGGATTCCATCAAAACTAGACTAGGATTGACACACCACAATGCAGGCGAAGTCATTGAAGAGCTCAGCACAAAACAGTCACCAATACAAATATGAGCCACAGCTGAAGTCCATGTGTTAGCTACTTTAAAAAAATATTAAGGGATGTTAAACAAGAAGCAACAGTTAGCAAATTAACAACTAGCTAACAAAAACAGCTGTTGGCTTTGACCAGTTACAGTGGCATAACAGAGGAAAAAGATGTGCAAAAACCTGCACAGATACTAAAGTGGTCAAGTAAACTATAATTTATAAACCCACCAATGCCAGTTCTCTCCACGAGGCGAGTGAGAACCGTGAGGCACAGGGAGTTGATGTCTTCACGGTCACTGCAGAAACCCATGCGAGTCTGGCCAAGTCCTACAGTGTACTTTCCCTGGAAGAGACAGCTATGTTAGCTAATAGGCTACATCAGAGACATGAGTCACTTTTTGAGTGACTCACTTTTTGCTACACTGCAACCCTTGCATACCCTCCCTAGCCAATAGGAGAGCTCCAGTCACAGTAGATGCCACAATGCAGCTAACTAGGCCTATAGCAGAGATGAGGAATCAGCAAACTGCTAGCAAAGCGGCACTTTCAGTAGGTACTCCATGACCATCACTACAGTAAAACCTCTTCCAGTCACAGTACTATATTGATAATGATAAATACAAGTAATGTATGCTAGGTACCATAATCTGGCATGTCAACAAAGTTACAAAGAGGGTAGCAAATGCCAAAATGTAGCTACTTACACTATATAGCTAGCTACCACATATATAAGAATACTGTACCTACCTACCTAACAAATGCAATTTGTAGCTAGCTACTAGATTCAATTCAATATCTTAACTTTTTTTGAAAAACTTTTGTATCACATGCGCCAGCACATGTCCCTCAAGTCAAACATATCCACTGCTTGTTATAGCATGGTATGTAGCTCTTACCCTCTTACTGTAGGTACACTTCCAACTGAAAGAGGCAGCATATAGGAACCACATATGTAGAATTACAGTGTAATATCAGGAACAAAAACCTTACAGCAATTGTGCCATGTTAATAAGCTAAGACAGGTTACAGTTGCATCGCTCACGGCCAGTGCAATTGGCAGACAATATCCAGACCTCAAGGTTTGACTCATTTGTAACTTCTAAGAGGAATAGGGGTGCTGGCTTTGCCACTTTGAATAGCATGACAAGCAAGACTTATCTAGAAGCCACCCAATTATGATGAGCCAGCTGAACTCTGCATCTTATAAACTATGACTGCATTTTTGGAAGTCTCAAAGGTAGACAATTAAGGGTCAATGCCTGGAACTCATTTTAACAGGACAGAACAAATGCATATGACTAAAGTTGTGGAGAAGTCAAGCCTCGAGCATTAATTTTGGCCTGCCAAAGCAGCCTATACGATATGTCTACACTGTGAATTTAATCAAATTCACTTGCAGAGACATGTGACACATGCAGACAACCTTGTATCAAATTGTCCAAGTTTTCAGAAATTCACAACTAAAACAGAATTTGACACATTGTCTAGTTTTTTTTTGTGGTTTCAGAGATGAATCCAACAATAACTTTATTAGGAACATAAAAAATAAATACAGTATAACTAGCTAGAGAGGAAAAACTGTGGCAGATAATCCAATGAAAGTGCAACTCTTTCCCAATTTACTGTCAAATCAAGATTGAAAAGTAGGTAGGCCTAGCTCGTCTATATAGCGTCGACCGGGGTGATTCAACGCATTTTCCGCATACTTTAAAATTACTAAAAAATGGCTGGGGCTAGGAAGTTGAAACTTTTCACACTTATATATGATGTGTCAAGGTACGTTTATGTCAATTTGTGGAGAGGTACGTTTTTTTGTATTGAAGTTATTAACAGAAAACCGCGCGATGGACTTCTCTATAAAACGGGGTGATTTCACTACATCGTTGGGGTGAAAAATCGCAGTTGAATAATAATAGTAAAAAAATTTGAATGACTCATCTGAAATAAAAACAACTGTTAGATATTGCATTAGAAATGATGCTAAATGGTTTGAAAAGCAATATTGATACATTCTGAGCCATGAGAAACTTGTAAAATGCAATTGTAAAAGTGCGATTTTTCACCCCATACGATTTTTTACATCGGGGTGAATCATTGCACTCACTAAATTCATTAAAACTAACGAACCAGAGGGATTACAGCAAAATGCTTTTAACACATTCATAGTGGGTCCTTTAATTACATTTCTGCCAAATTTGTAGAAACTTCACCGGATACTTTGGTCTCCAGCATCAAAGTTGCGGGACTTTAGCGAAACTCGCAAAAAAGTTTTTCGGGGTCGAAAACTATGACTGTTTTTTGTCGGTAAATAAACGTATTAAAATCGAGCGAACTTAAATGAATGAACACATCATTTTATAGAGAAAAAGATGGGCTTTCCAATGGTGCATTCAGTTTTCCTCTTTTTTTTTTCATTTTTGAGGTGAAAGGTCCACCACGATTATTTACCCCGGCGTACGAAGTGCGTTGAATCACCCCGGTCGATGCTAGCTATATTAGCAAAAAATTTAGGCTTAGAAGTGATAAAATTTAACACTAAGAAAAGTTACAAAACATGTTTCAGTATGGCATCAGTAGTGAGTTCAAACTTGTAACAGCTAGCTACATATTCTTATATACCAACCTATCTACTCAATACAATACTGGTACATTTTCATTTTTCTATAGCCTATGTTTAGGTTTTAGCCAAGTAGGTATGCTCCTGATAAACAGATATTAGGGCTGAGCATGGATGAGATTAAGACTCATTTATTGGTTTGTAACAAGTGGTGGTCTGATTTCACCTCCTGAGTCCTCCAATCCAAATCCAGTTCACCCCATCTGACACAAAATAGCTATGATACCATATAGTTAGCTATATACCTATATATTTTTACAAATTTTGTTAGAAAAAATTAATGACAAGAGCCAAAGAGCCCACAAGATAAAAAGCAACTAACCTTTGACACACCATCAAATTCTTCCAGCTCTGCTTGGTCAACATACTGTGAAGGAAAGTAAACTTCCATAGCAACAATGCCCACATCTTGGGGCCATCCACCCACATCAGTATGTGGCACTCCATGGTTTGCAGTTGCTGCCTCGTAATTACTTCCGCTGCTTTCTAAAACATTACGGTTTTCTTCCCAGGCATTTGAACAGTGCTTTTTAGACATGATGCTAGAATATTTTTCCTTTGAGACACAAAAATAATGTAAGTGAATGATAAGTTGACAAGTAAGACTAGTCACCTGAGAAAAAATACCAGGGTAAATCACACTGACAAGAAATTAAAAACTATATTACACTTTTTTTCATCAGGCAGCCCTACACTGCTTTGGTAATTTATACTTTCAAGCCTGTTCTCCTACAGACTACAGCAATTATCACTACCAAGAGGATCATTTTCTCATGTAGTTTGACTCTTAATGAGGGCCTTTCAACACCAAGGATTATTTCACACATTGTGAGTTGTGACTCTAGTACAGGACAACAGGAGTAGGTAGCTATCAGCTACTGGCTCAAATCTTAGGTACACTGAGCAAACTTACCAAAGCAGCTACACACACATGTAGCTGATAGGTATCTGATACACCTTTTAGTAGATCATTGCGGTTATTTGGTCAACCACTGTGGTCAATCAATACACCGCAATGTCCGACCAGCCTCATTTCATAGTGTGGCACTTCTCGCCAAGATTTTGGCGACTAATTTGCCACCCTCGGAAATGCTGGTGGGCGCCAATGAGCGCCGCGACCTGTGAAACCTCCTTTCATAGTGTGGCACTTCTGGCAAAGATCTTGGCGACTAATTTGCCACCCTCGGAAATGCGGGTGGGCGCCTATGAGCGCCGCGACCTGTGAAACTTCATTTCATAGTGTGGCACTTCTCGCCAAGATCTTGGCAACTAATTTGCCACCTTCGGAAATGCGGCCGACCAGTCGATCAGGAAGTGCGGGTGGGCGCCTATGAGCGCCGCGACCTGTGGAACCCCATCTCATAGTGTGGCACTTCTCGCCAAGATCTTGGAGAGTGGTTTGCCGCCCTTGGAAATGCGGGTATCCGATCGGTCGATCACTGCAGTTTCTGTGGTCGGCTGAGCGACCACAGTGGCCGGTATGGTGATTGGAGACTAACGCCATCCTGAAACAAAAAAAGTACAAATGTTAGTTAGAATATGAAACCAAGAGTTAGCTAAAAGGTGCACCAGCTAACTACAATGAACTTCAAATAATTGTGGTTAAAAAAAAAAAAATTGAATTTTGTTTGGAGACTAACGACTTGCATGTTTTTTGCCTGCAATGTCCGATCACCATCCTCCCCGTAGGCTCCATCTCATAGTGTGGCACTTCTCGCCAAGATCTTGGCGAGTAGCTTGCCGCCCTCGGAAATGCGGGTGGGCGTCTATGAGCGCCGCGACCTGTGGAACCCCATCTCATAGTGTGGCACTTATTGCCAAGATCTTGGTGAGTAGCTTGTCACCCTCGGAAGTGCGGGTGGGCGCCTATGAGCGCCGCGACCTGTGGAACCCCATCTCATAGTGTGGCACTTCTCGCCAAGATCTTGGCGAGTAGCTTGCCGCCCTCGGAAGTGCGGCCCGTAGGGGATGATAAGGGGACTTATGAAAAAATTTCTAGAAGCTAGTCCAATATGTGTACTACGATCATGTCAAACACCCTCATTTCATAGTGTCACTTCTTGCCAAGATCTTGGCAAGTAGTTTGCCATCCTCAGAAATGCGGGTAAGTGCCTATGAGCGCCGCAACCTGTGGAACCTCATTTCATAGTGTGGCACTTCTTGCCAAGATCTTTACTAGTAGTTTGCCGCCTTAGGAAATGCGGTCAAACACTGATAGGTATTGCGACTTCAGTGCACCTATATGGAAAATCCACTCACTTCAGCGTGACCGGTTTTGCTGATGCAGATTACCGATCCACTACCGCAAGGATATTGTAATTAATTTCACCGCGAAAATACTGC
>LQNS02278174.1:30977194-30987284 GCA_001587735.2 Parhyale hawaiensis | reverse complement strand
TTGTAATATGGCTGCACTACTATTTTCTTCGTTGGATCAGTACACTGGATGTGTTGCGAGATGATATTGTTTAGAAAGTCAGAGTCTTTTCTTCTAAACTTACCAAAGAATGTATTCATGTACCTTACTTATTGTGCTTCCTTTTATTTCAGACCAGATACATACCTGATGATGGCCCCAGTTGTAGATGGCCGATTGCAACATAAAATATATCGTACGTGGATGAAAATGAGGTGAATTGTTCTTTTTAAAATCAGTAATGAAGAGAAATCTGTTTTTAGAAACGTGGAGAAAACTATTAAATCCTTTGTGAAACTAGATAAACGTAAATATGTACTCCTTTAATAAGCAATGTGGCAAACTCATATCTGTATTTCTGCGAAAACACTATTGTGTATAGAATTAATTAAATAAAGCCATGCATTTGTTTACCTGTGATGGTATTCCTAAGACGGACTACCATTTGAATTTTTTGCCTTACATCTATCAGCAAACTAACTTTATTTTGCTTATCCTTTAAAGCTATCTACTTCCCGAAGGATGAGTTACGTCTGAGTAGGTAACCTGCCAGGAAGACCGCTGTCGCAGTCTAGCACTTAACCAGGAAAACGTACTGGTTAGCCTTAACGGATTGAATGCGTTGTAGACAGCACTGCCAGGTCTTCCTAGAGTCTATCCGTTAAAGCCTTAACGGAGCCACTACCGTACGGGCAGTACCCGTGGTTTTTCCAGGATCGGCCATAGTCTGGCGCATAAGAAGGGAACCCTACGCTGAGCAAACAGCTGCCGCTACAGTCAGCCACTACAAACCGCTTAGCACAAGCCGTATGGCTCGCGAGAGCCATTAGGGACCGTCCGCACCAGAGAACCCTGACACAGGTAAAGAATCATCACCGTAAACAGCGCTTATTTCTTTACTAGCCTATGAGGCATATCTTATTTACGGAAAAAAGTATCAAGTGCCAAAAATGCATTTTTTCTTCGATTTTAAATGGTTACCAAATTAACACTGGTAATAGGATCATAATCCTTCTTCCACGAAAAGGCAGCTTCACCTCTGCTGTAAGTGGAGGTGTAGTCAAATCCTATTTGCTAAATTTAATCATGTTCTAAAATAAATCGATAATGAGCTACCAAAAATCTGCACGAACTTTTCGGCAATCTAATTAAATATTTCATAGCACTATAGGCCTCACCCTTTGACAATACTAAAATAAAGATTTCTGTAATGGAAATCGCAAAAGTAAAATATTGCTGCAATAATACGGAAGTCTAATGTTAATTGCATCTGGCAATCTCAGGTATTTAGATAGAGAAACAGGAAAATGTAGGGAGCCATTAAAAACGTTATTTTAACACTACACAAGTGCAACGATTGCGATATCGGCCCAAGGCTGCAGTCTCAGTCACGACTGCACTAGCAGCTGTGCCGCAAGCAGGGCGCGGCCCTGGGCCATTAACTCCTCATTTCATTTCCATTATTGCACGATTTGCAGCCTTTTTTGGAGGCATTTCAGCAATTTCTAGCCTAGCAAGGCGTAATGAAGAAACTGACAGTGTTGATGAATATAGGTAATGTGGATCTGGGGTGGTCATCAGCCCTACAAGTTTCTTCATAACGCCTTGCCAAGTTTGAACTTACTGGTTGTGAGTATGCAAAATTCCTGGCAACGTCAGACTGGCTATAAGTACATAATATCAGCAGTTATCTCGCCAAAAATCACCAGAGCATAACAAGGGCAATGACGTTGGTGTTGTATTGATGGTTGTATATTCGGAGGAAATGTAACTGAAGCAAATCTGAGCCCCTTCTGGTGCACTTTGATGCCTTAGGTAATGGCTTTAGCCGTCAACACTTAATACTCAAATTTGGCAGATATCTTGGTTGAGTGACTGACGGAGAGCCAGTTATTCGGCACAATTACGCCTGCACTTTCTCATCTGCCCCACGGTAGCAGCGGGCGTTGCATGCTGCACAGTATAGTGTTGAGGGTCACAAGAACGATCCTCAGGTCAGGCGCGGTCTTTTTAATTCAAGGGTGCTTGGAGAGCCGAATCAGCAAATTTGCCTATCGTGGAGACTCCTACCTTAGGATAGGGGGTGGTGGGTCGTTGAACCTTCCACTTCGGCCTGCCCCCCCTCCCCTTCGTTGATGTCACCTGCCACGAGCTACGGCAATTTCAGTCGCTGGTTTGAATGGGAGGATCTGCTCGCTCCGGTATATGTTTACTCCGAGGTTGGATAACCCGAAGACAAAACAAAAGTAATGTGATAATCTTCTCTGCGAAATAAAAGACAGTAAAATATCCACTGAAATAAATCTATAAGGTTCTTTTTTATGTTGAGTTCATTTCAAGTGTCAATAGCTTGGACCCCAGCCGTATCCACGATATTGCTAGAATGTCTATAAAAAGCATAGCTGGACTACATAATGTAGTTCTGTCATGATAAGATCAACTGCGGTCAATCACTTGGAAATTTTTTTTTTTTTTTGTCGAAAATTCACAATAAATCGATAAATATCAGAAATCTATAGACCTGCAGTAAACAACTTGCAAATTTTCGACCAGCCTTTCAAACGTATCTTTGATACTAGCTAGTTGCATATCATAAGTAGCGGACCGAAGAGTTTTGAAGTTCCCACCTTGATAACGAAATTCGCGAAGAATGCCGAGAGCTTGGTAAAAATAAAATTCGAATCCAGAAGAAGTGGTATTTTATGTTAATCAGATATTTATATTTTGGTATGTTTTGCGTCACGACTCTAACGAAATAGGCGAAAATAGGCCAGGTTATTGATTTTGCAGTGATGTTGCATTTTCATGGAGATCGATCAGCAAAAATTGGATGAGGTTGCAAATGATGGCGCACGCGCACTCCTTACCCTTTTAAATGAATGCACTTTTTGCTCAACCAACGCCGAAATCCACACAATAAAGATATTTGTTGCTTCTCTTAGTCCTGCCCTGGAGGCTGAAATCTACAACTTTCTTCATGCATTGGAACTATATTTGCTCTCAGTTCAAGACGTACAAATTCACTAGATGATCAACGAAGTCCAGATGAAGCGATGATTTTTCACGGGGCAATCGACACAAAAAAGATTTTTTTCCAGCTCGTTGTTTTCTTTTGACGGATCAGTTTTTGCTGCAACATTAAAATTTTGATGCAGTCAAGGTGCATCATAAGATAGGTAGGATATAACGGAACTTAATTAAATTCAGTACTGCTTTACTGCTTGCTAATATAAGCTCATTTAATTCTCTTGTCATGTAAGATTGGGAACGAGTGTGCTGTTAGAAGAATTGAAAGAGAGAGCACCCAGTCTTTTGACATTTGAATTGGCCGTTGTAGTAACGAAAGTATGTTAAGTGAAGACGAGTCTTTACAAATTCCTCGCGGTCAACTTTGACAGCGCGGGTGCTCTAATTTTACATAAAAAATGAAGCGAGCGGTAGCTGCAATACATCCCTCGCAGTAGAATCACGAATGCCAGCAAAAGCAGCGGCCATGCGGCACATATGCAACTTTTCGTCATCATTTTCATCGGGATATGTACGCAATTATTTAATAGATTATCGTACGTTCAAGTTAACAGCATGAATAATTTTGCCATCGTTCAAGGTTTTTTTTACAGCAACCATACATACCGTAAGGGCAAAAATTTTGAACATCGCACACTTCTAATACATAAATTCTTGATGAATTTTTCCCCCAAAAGTAGAGCACCACAAATTTCTGGTCCAATGGAGTATAGCTTACACGTAACATTATAGGTAAAATTTGCAGTTCCAATAGCTAGAATAAGCCACAGCAGTTTACCTTCTAAGTTAACGCGTCTAAGGATATATTTTACATTCAAGAGCAAGGGACCACGTACTGTAGACACACAACTTTCTCCAGACATCAAATCTAAATTGCATCAGATGATTTACATAAGCCATGTTTACAAATCATTGGCAACCGCCGCTCGCCTGGGTTCGCCATCGGTTGGCAGCCGTTTGGACCATCGGTGGACCACTTCGGCGCATGCATGGCAGTATGTTAAAGTTGGATGCGGAGTAGCTCTGCATCGGGCGCTATTTTGCATAATGTGAGTGCAAGACAAGGAGAAGAAGGAAGTAGCCTTAGGTGCGGCAGCCTAATGGTGTTACTTCCTGTGGCGTGCGAGAATAGGGGAACTCAAGGCGCGCTTTGGGGAACTTTTAGAGCAAAATCGCTCTACATCATAAAGCAACGAGTTGGTACAGTGACCTCTATTTCCTGCACTTGCTGCTTTACTGGCAGCATTGAAAAGTAATTTTCGAAACAATAATTTAATTTAAAGTACTTCACATTGGCAGTGTTCGAATCGAGATCGTCTACTAGTGGTCAACTTCAAAGTGCGCGGTAATTGTGGTAAAAAAAAAAAATTCTGCCATGCGAAATGACACCATGGGCTGTCCAAGTTTGTGACGGTGCCCAAGAGTAATACTTTCCTGTCAACAGTATTACCTTAACTTTAGCGTGTACGACAAATGCCCTATATACATGATACATATGTCTTAATTCAGATGCTCTATTTTTCCTCTGAAACATGGAAGCATCAGCCTACTCACAGCTTGTGCAATGAAATTTGGCTATGTACATTGCAGGATTGGACCATACATACACTAACAATATTAAATGATAATTTGTTATATGTGCTTATTATAAAAGTATTTATACACTACTGACCTGCGCCAGCGTATTCTGGCAAATGAAGTTGCAATGAAAGTTCTACGTTGTTGTTTGTACTACATAATTATGTCCCCTTACTCATTCACCATAGGATGTGCTACACGTGCAGACTGTGATCAACACCTCCCATCCTGTTCAAAATTCAGTATCCCAAAATGAGTTTAGAATTTCCGAAATTATAGATAACTGAGAGTGTCCTGGATATGGCTCCTTATTGTGAGCAAGTATCAGCATCTTGCACGAATAGGAAGGGTTGTATTACCACTAGTCGAAGAATTCATGGATAGGAAGAGAAAACAAATGCATCGTAGTAAATAAATGAGTTACAGGTGACGAATCACGTGATATGAAGACTTGTTGCGGCAATAAAAAAAAAACTTCATATAATGGACTGCGGCTGTACCATCAGGAGCAACGATTCATTAAACGAGTTACGGAGGTCAAATGAATTGGTAAATATAAAGATTTACAAAGGAGTTCATGTTAGTGAGCTGAATGTGAATAGTAAAACGATTCGCTGCGTATACTATGCAATATTACGCAGTACACAGCACTGAGATATGGTGTAGCCAGATTAAACTAACTGCCAATGCCCGTTGATGTTGATGGTTAGGTACCTGCATCGTCCGGATCAAGGGTTCTGCCTGGTGCTCATTTTCTCAACATATACTTTTGTTCATTTGAAGATCGTTTCGCTGTATGTTCTTATCAGCCTACAGTACGGTAGAGCACGAAATGGATAAATATATAACAAAATTTCATAAATAAAGACACACTGGCACTCATGTAGGGTTATAATCTGATTTGCAAATGCACGCAAAAAAGTATGTTCTTTACGACAAAAACACCTGGTTTCTTATCACTAACGAAGTAATATTTTAGCTACAAAGCAATAATAATTAATCGTAAAAGACACTGTTGTTCATCACAACGCTCTTGTTCGTCTGTTCTTCATCACAAACGATAATGTGCATTGACGCAAATTCAAACGACAAGGTAGTTTACAGTTTACTAATTTTGCTTAATGGCAAACAACCGTTGTTCTGTGTGTGCGCTATCGTACCCGGCCGTCAAAGATGTCGGTGAAGTATTTGCAATGATTTTTCATTGATCACTATTTCGCTAAACAAGTTGGATATGAAGGATGTCCTACATCTGCCAGTTTTTTCAGCAAATTAGTCGACGAAGTTCATTTCCAGCTCAGCCGGGCAGCAGAATCTCTCCGTTCGGTGACGTGTCGGGGCATTTCTGGTTATCATTTCTGTTTTGAGGGCCATCAAGCATCGCTCAACAGTTGAAACGCAGCTGCGCATCTCTGATTTATTTGCAGAGCTGTTTGTCAGTCGAGTTTTGTTTAGCTCCAATGAGGTTTTTTGTGACAGAAAAGAATTTAACTAAAGGCAAATAAGCACTGAAATAGAAAAAAAAACTCCCGTATTCTTGGCTGCTCTTCGTGGTTTCATCCTGTGGTCTGAAGAAAGTTCTTCCTTTTGCTTCGTTGATCATCTAATTATGTTTAAGCATGGAGAAATCAGAAAAATTAATAAAAGTTCAGATGAGGAAGGAAAACATCAAGCAGGATTCAAGAAAATGTCGAGATACTCGGACTTCTTCATGATCAGGTGCTTATCATGCATTGGTATGACACGGAGTGCATTGAATATTGACGCTACTCAAATTTAGTCATCATTATATTTTGCAACCTGGGCTTATCTTCGCCTGTCGGTTAACAGAGGATTACAGGATTGTCATAACCTGCTATCCTCCGGAGGATGAAACTGCTTACAGGATTACAGCGCTGAGGTCATTCAGAACCTTCTTCTTTTGGAGACAGCGTCTCGATTTCTCTCTGATCACGCACTCTAATTTCCATTTCAGATACTTATCAGAAATTCTTGTAAAGCCCAGCACAACGACACTATAATTAATATAACAGTAATATAATATGTATGTTATCTTGCTAACACTGATAACACTAACGAAGTTATCATTCCGAATTATAAATAAATCTTTGATAATATATGGTAGTGCGAAGAGAGGGAGAAGTAACCAGCACCTCGAGTACCAAGTGAATGTTTCATAGTATATCAGTTTCCCTGTCATTTGCTCACCGAATGTTCCTGTGAGCAATCCGCTTAAGCGGGGAAACGTTATCGATTGGCACAGCGAAGCTGAACTAAGCGAAGTTCGTGAACCTTAACGAGTCAGGAACTTGAGAAAGGACTGTTGGTTTCACCACTTTATACTGTGTGGTGCAGGTACTAATCGTAACCCGGTTGCACCATGCTACGGCTAAAATCACCTTTTATGCGAAGCAGGATTAAGCTTTCGGGCGTTTCAAGAACAACGGATTTGGGTTTAACAGCTATAAATTCGATCCAAAGCTGGGAAACTAACACAACTGATTGAAGTCCCGAAAAACTGCAATTAATGAACTTAGTTTGACTTGCTTTCGGGTGCCAATCGGTGAGGCTTTTTGCGTGCTTTCCAGCTTTCCTTGACCGCCGCACTCATTCGAAGTCTGAGCATTCAACCCTTTACCATCGACCTGATCACATCAACTCTCGCAGGAATGACATGTCTGATACTAGGGCCCTCAGATCCACATGACCGATTCGGTAAACAGAACTTTATCTGCCAATAGTACTATAGCACTTTGTGAAAATGGACCCTGAGATACAACTAGTCCATATGATGAACGGGGCTTTGTCGATATTACGAGCTCTGTTTGAACTTGGAGCCTGAGCTACACCTGGCCGACGTGGTAAGTGGAACTGTTTCTACCATATACAGACACTGGAACAAGTACCTACAGTACAGTATATCTTGAGTCCAATTGTATCTGCACCATGGATGTAACGTCTTTTTCTATTCTGACTAAATATTAAATGACTGACTTAATTTTTTCTTTACCACAATATCTGCAGATATCAAGGGAAGATTTTACTGATGAAAAGCTCTACTTCTTTTTTCGAAGAGTTCAGTGCTATTTTCGGTACCAATCTAACTGCTCTTGCAATTTCTGATTCCTGTTTTGGATTTAAAACTTATAGGAGATATAACTAAATAAAATGTTCAGGTAGAGCTGGTATTTTATTCAATTTTATTTCATGCGTTACCTATTTCATACGAAAGTTAATTTTGTTAAAATATAATTCATACGTTTTGCTGTCAATTCATAGTGCTAAAATTACATTTATTTCAATGCTTATATTCCAGAAAATGCTTTATTATTTAGCAGCAATCGCACCCTACTTTACTTCACTTGATATGAGGTCCGCCGGTGTTGATATATTTTCTTCGTCGTGTTTTCGTTTCATGTAAAGTAGTCAAGCATTAAAAGTCTTGCTTTCTATGAAAACAGATAGGTTTTTATGTATTTTTTTTAGCGTACGCTGTCATCTGGTCGCCACTTTTCTAAACCGTTATATAGTTTCATTTGAAACTTAGCAGTACGTATATATTATAATAATAAACCCAATCATCTGAACACTTGAATACATATATTAACCTTTTCAAAAAATAAAATGAGTTTCAAATAATTTTCAGTAAATGCCATCCTATGTTTCTGGTTTAATAGAAAACTGCAAAATGTTAGGTACTTAAATGAATAACTAAAGTAAGTTAATTACGATTTATCACTCAATTCATACAGATAAAATGTACAACTCCCGTAAGAATTAGCAGCTATGAAAAGCCGAGTTTTGGGCATAATAAGTAGATTGAATTAAGTACAATTGTGTTTTTCTACGTGACTGCCGGGTCTAAAATTTTACTTTGTATATTTGTTGAATTAAATTGTGAGTTAGGTTAGTTCCATTACGTTAGGTTTCTCTTTCTTGCAAATCTAACAGAAAATAGAATAGAAAAATAAATGTAGCAATGAACAGATGCAGCCGTCACATAAATGCCTAGGTTTGAAGTGTGCAACATTTATTTCCTGTTCTACTTTCTTGACGAACCGAGCACAACCCAGCAGATTACCGCGCAGAAGGACTTCTCTGGTGGCTCCTTTTATCCAGACGTGCCGAAGAAAGCCCAAGGAAAGACGGGCGCCGTCAGATCAGTTTGCTAGGTCAATATTTAAGCGAGTCCACGTAGCTCTTGGGATCTTCTTAGGAAGAATATATGCAGCCCACAATGTAGTCGACTCGCATGAATGGGCGAAAAGACTAGGCTTGGACTTAGGAAAAATATTTAGAGCATATATTCGAGGCTAAGCAATAGACCATCAAAAGTCTCGTCCGTGTGCAAATTACAACATTAAATAATCACGTCATTCCTAATGTATAATATTGCTCCTGGGATTAGGTAGCACCACAAGGTGGGCAGCAACAGATTAGCGGTCAGAACATTGGTCTGTGCTGCGCAGGTCCACCCGCCACTCAATACTGTTTGACTACCAGGGCCCAGATTTATTAACGTTACAATATTGTAAAACTTACAATGTTGTATTTTACAACCACGATACAAGGTTGTAGTTTATTTGCCTCATGATTGTAAGTTACAACTCACTACTACAGCCAATGAACGATCGCTTTACGCAGTGGGCGTGACTGCAGCGGTGCCACAACTTCCACCAATTATCCAGCATGCGTGCTTTCCATCAAAAGAATAGAAAACGAACCTTATTTCAGGTGGACTATATTGAAAATTTTGAAATAGCAATGAGAACAGAGGTTAGAAAGTGAATGTAATATTTATTCTACCGGTATGGGTTGTAATAGGAACATAGATAGGAGTAATAGTTTGTATCAGTAATGATCCCCTGTGGATGAATCGGATAGTCAAACGCTGCATTGCTTGGCGACAAGTGCGTTACAAAGCCTGAAAGCGTAATCCAACAGAGGAGAACAGGTCCAGTCACATAAGGGCTTGTCGGGATGTAAAGAAAATAGTGAGAACCACAAAAAGGGAGAAGGAAGTTTACCGTAGCCCCTATGGCGAAACGCAACCCAAAGGCATTCTACATATGAATATATAAATGAAAGACGACTCAAAAAAGAATCCTTAGGTCCGCTCAAACGACCTGACGGTGAAATCACCAATAGTCTAAGAGACAAAGCCACAATCCTGAACGACTATTTCACCTCTGTATTTACTGTTGAAAATGAAACGAATATTCCTGAACCAGCACCGATGCAAGTTGCTCCAATTAACACCTGTGTTTTCACGGAAATCGAGATCCTTCAAGAACTCACCCATCTAAATGTGTACAAATCCACTGGCCCAGATAAACTTACTATTATTATTATTATTATTATTATTATTATTATTAAAACTTCACGCTTGGGCTCCCACGGACAGGTAATACAACCCAAATGAAGCATTTGCAACACCGGGAAGCCCAATACGCTGCTAAAGGAAATC
>LQNS02278174.1:30931155-30944293 GCA_001587735.2 Parhyale hawaiensis | reverse complement strand
ACACGATACGTTGCTTCTGACACCTGCGACACAACACAGAGTGACGAAGGCAAAGTTTCTGCCTGCAGTTCTGGACAAGTCAAGTCGATTGCGCTTGGCTTAGATCGACTTTGACGAGCCACTCGAACGCGCCCATAGTGATTGATAAGGTGTCGTTTTTTTTGGGAATCCGCGGATGCGGATTTTTTTTAGCGGATTTAACAGTTCTGACATCTGCGGTTGCGGATGTTACCATCTCAACATCCGCGGATGCAGATGCAGATTTTTGCTCCGTCACGAGCTCATACTCTATTAAAATATAACCAAGAGCTTTTCTGCTGTAGGTCTTGAAAGCTCTTCTGTTCTACCATCCGACTCCATCTCCCCATGTTTACTGTCGCACAGATATTGACTGTATCACCAAAGTCCGCTTTACCGACGAAAGAAGCCAAAACCGTGTATTGGCTTCTGGTGCGGCTAAAAATTCTGCTAGGGACGCGGCTCAACTTTTGTGGTACTATACTCTGTTTTTATTTCCCAAGCCGACTTCTCCACACGCTCGATTTTTTCATCTTGCTTCCTTCCACTTCTGGGGCTCAGAATGACGGGGTGTGCGAAAATCCCTCAACTGAAGAATAATTATGCGTCTCACACACTTTGAATATCAACGGAGGTCAGCTTACAACAGCTAATGAGTAAACTTTTTACTAAATGCTCTCGAGATCATGGGAATAATTCAAAGGAATGACAACCGAGTTCTGCAGTGAAGTTTAAGCTTGGGAAGGGGACTTGGAGGAATGCTGCATATTGGCAATAAGAGTGTGAAGAATGTACAATCATTGTTAGTGAAGTGAAAGCAGCAAACTCCCTACATGTGAAATGAAGTGGGAAAACAAGCGAACAATACTTGGTGTCTTAAATTCACTAGTCCCGGATTCCAAAACTCAATTTTCGAGTTTTTGCATTCCTCGCATCCCAAGCAGTATGTTGCACACATTGAGCATTTTATACTTCGTTGAAGAGACGCTGGCCTCACCCTAGTGTCCCGCCCACGGCGGCGAACAAATTCATTTTCCAGGAGCAAATGCAATTTTGCTGCGCTGAATTTAGAGAAGCGCGGTCGTCTTCACAAAAACCGTTCGGTGACCACTAGATATACCGTGTATGTCGTGACCTTAGACGATTCCAGGGTTGTATAAATAATGAGTTTTAATTGTTTCAGTCACAAACATTATACAGTAAAGTAAAAAATTCGATAAATTACAACGAATGCAAGCTATAGTAAACATTCCTATTAATTTCGAGGCGCACGCTGCATATATATTAATAATAAACTTTAACTGTAGGCACACCAAAACTAATTCCAGATGCAACTTGTCTATTTCCTCGGCTGCAGGACATCTGGTTGCTTGCTGTATAGGCGACCGATTCTCACCGAGCGACTGCACCTCATGCCATCGATTTGCAAAGAACGCCAAGACTGCATTCGATTTTTAACGCTCGAGCAGAGCTCAGAGTTGTCTTTGAGCTGCGATAAGAGCATTTGTTTTCTCTTTTGCCAGCGCCTGTCGAAGTTTGTCCCTAAAGATTTGTCAGCGGACAGCTCTGCCNCGCCAAGACTGCATTCGATTTTTAACGCTCGAGCAGAGCTCAGAGTTGTCTTTGAGCTGCGATAAGAGCATTTGTTTTCTCTTTTGCCAGCGCCTGTCGAAGTTTGTCCCTAAAGATTTGTCAGCGGACAGCTGCGCCCGAACTTTCGGACAGATTTCCTTTGCGGGAATAGTTCTGCCGGGGATACTTTGGTAATTTGTTGCATAAACATAACTACGGGTTGTTTTGTTTAAGAAACTGGGTCCATATACATACATATCGGTTGTTTCATTTAGTGAACTGGTTGCATAAACACAAATACGGATAATTACTTCCGCTAAGGAGGTTCTGTTTTTGTCGGAGTCTGTCTTGTCACCATGCAAGATAACTCAAAAACTTGGCGACGGACCTTGATGACATTCACAGGGTATACTAGGTATGTTAAGAGGAACAGATGATTAACTTTTAGTGCGAATCCGTTCGGCTATTGTTGGTTTGTCTACGTCTTGTTTACTGGTGACATACTCGTAAATCAGTTATGAACGGAGCTTCATTAAATTTGCATGAATTATTAGGAAAGTTACGAAGAGCAAATGGTCAACTTATTCTTGATCTGTTAGTCTGTTTGTCTTTGTCTTCCTGTTTCTACGTTTATCAATAATATAAACCAAATAATAATGTGCGGATTTTCATTAAATTTACAGTAATTGTTTGAAATGTTAAAAGGCGCAAATGACCAAACTTTGGTGATGATCTATTGGTCTCTTTTTGTGTTTGACTTTATGTTTTCATCTTAATGTTTGTCACAACATAACTTAAAAAATAATTGACGGATCTTCAAGAAAATTACAGGAAATATTAGAAATGTCATGAGGCATAAACAATTGAAATCTTGGTGATTATCAAAAGGAAATCTTGGTTTCAGAACCAACTTAAACTTTACCTTAAAATTACGTAGCTTGGCGGAGGCATGCGATCTCAGAGTGCTTCCTTAGTTTTAAGTAGTGAATTAGTTGCATATACATAAATACACATTGTACAATACTTAAAGAATTAGATGCATAAAATAAGTACGAACTATTTCACATGGGTAGCTTGTTGCGTAAGTGAACACGCGAATTATCTTGCCTAGGCAGCCTTTTTACATCGACATAATGCGAAAAGTTTTACTTTGAAAATTTTTTGGTATATAAACGTACAGAAAAGGAAAGAAAGAAAAAAGAAAAGACAATGAAAAAAAGGAATAACTGAAAAGCAAGGAAGGAAAGAAAGAATGAAAATGAAAACATTGAATCAAAGATATGATGAAATCACCACTCTATATCAGCGAGAACAACACGTCTAACTTGAGCTTGTCCATAGTACAAAAACAGCATAGGTAACGTCTACCCTTAAGTTAACAGGTATACTCACCCGGCCTTTGTTGTACCGCGCTATGTACCTCATCTGTAAAGACTGGCAATAAGAGAAAGAAATGTGTGCATGCTCGTGGAAATCTACCTAGTGTAGGTAGGGGAATTACCCAATTGCCGAACTAACCCTATTTCCGAACAAAGAGGTTTATTGCACAAACCTGTCACAAACAGACACCTTATTACTTTTTTCTCAAGATCGCTCTCTTTCTGTTTATCTGTTTCGCTAATTGTTTCATAAACACTTATTGAACAGCGTTGGAAAGTTGGACTAATTATTGTAAGATGCTTTGGATAATTTTCAATGGTGAACTTGTAGAGGAAGATTTTATCATGCCACGTCTACCTTTATCACACTGGTTGTACTCAAAAAGGAGTCAAAATACATAAGAGAGACAAGAGTTGCCGGGGCTCACAATTCCGCGACAATTGGCTCTAGGCAATACAATTTTGGGTCTACTAAGGTCTGGGATAAAGTTGCCTAAACACGGAATTCAGCGTTTTGGAACTAGGCCCTGCTTGGTTCGTTGACACAAGTGACGTCTAAATCTATGCTGGATATGTGTTGAGGTTAAAACGTAAGGGAGTTGCCAGAAGAAAATGTGTGGTATATTATAATTTCTCGTTTTTCTGGCACTCATTTACTCATTGATAATTTTGTTGCCTACCGTGGGCCTAAATCGCTCGTTGTAAAGTTCTCATATACTCCCATACGATGAAGCAACTATTTTGATTTTTTTTTGCTGAGAAAGTGAACACCGCGATATGTGCTAAACGTAGTGAATATTCATTTGCGCATTATTACAAAGTCCGTATTTTTCAACAATAACAGTAACGCTATTTATGATGAGGCTGCTGTACTTGGGGCATGAGCTCTCCAATAATTTTCCTGCTGTATTAAACTGAGATATTACTGGGGTCATGGGAAATAAAAAGTAGTACGATAATGTACACATACATAGTCATGGTGGTCCTGGATTAACTCCAACAAACGCTGGAGACCACACTGGTCCACTGACGCCTTGTTTATTCGGCAATTGTATTTTATATTTTTATAATTCACAATAATAATATTGCATATCAGGCGGCTGTCAGAGTAGCAAGCTGATGATTTTGACCTATCACTGGCCAATTACCTAAACAATCAATAAATCACTTGCCACATCTAGCAGAACACAGACGTTCGCTAGCGAATCATTAATTCATTGCTATAATGCCGTCATGAGGTGTTGATTAGACGAGTCTATCGGTTACTCTGCTTCAGGTAAGACGCACAAAACGCTAGTGCGAGCTCGACAGAAGTTATCATAAGGTTGTGCCCTGCACAGCAATTAAAAGAAGCCAGTCTGCCTGTCTAAAGAAACACGTCGTTTTTTGTCTTGCCAATTTGGGATTAAGATATCGACCACAGCAGCTTATTATGCCATTATCAGCAGGCCTGTAAAAATAGGCACTGCAAGGCTGCAGATCCGCTCTGTAAGTCTTCATTTGCCACACGCACCAAAACTTGCGTCACACAAAAACTCTTAACACTAAATCGAAATTTGTAAAAGTGATCACTGCGCCACCCGGTCAGCAAATGCATGAACGTATATCCCATTCTGGTGGTAAGCTTTGAAAGCTGGCCTACTTCAATGCATTGTAAAAAGAGCGATGTTAGGGAGTTGCACTTTAGCTAGAGGAGCAGTGAGTGCTAACCGCTTTGTGAATGCACTGGAGGCTTCATAATCGTGCTGCAGGCATGGAGAGACATGGATACTGATATATACACAAGCCCAGTACTACTGTAGCGTGTAATCTTCAAAAAAGGAGATGATGTGAGAATTTAGTACTCGGCGCGGAGATCTCACCCTCTATTCTGGGATCCTGTACCCGACGCGGAGATCCAGTACTCGGCGCATGGACCAATTACCCGACTCGGGGATCCATTACTGGACGGGGGACCCAGAACTCAACATGTGAACCCATTAGCAAACCCGAGGACCCAGTACTCGACTCGGAGCCCAGACCACGACATCTAGGACCTGGTACTCACAACCGTCAGCCCACAGCTCTCCGGTCCTCCCCGCACCTCAACAGCCGTCACTCGCACACTGTCGTACACGCGCTCACGCACGCGTGCTGGCCACCACCAATGCGTACGTCATAAGCGTGACCGGCGCTACATCATCGAGTCTCGCTTTCCCGACTCTCTCGCCGTATTACCACCCACTGCCGTATGGTGCATGCGGTCCTCTCCTGCGGCAGTTCTGCAAGCGGCAGCGGTGCCGTGCTCGCTGCAATGCTCTACGCCTTGTGCATGGGGAAAAATGAAGCGAGACACAAGGCAGCAAATTCAAAATTCTGTGTGACCTCAAGCGTTGTGTTGCGCTCATGTCTGACGATACTTGCAGGGGCAAAATCGCCACCGATACGCAGGAGTACTTATGTGCCAAGCCAAAAAGCCTTATAGAATGTGAAAATTTTTAGTTCTTCACATTAAGAGCGAAGCCCCGAACTTACAAAGCTACTCATTTGCCCGTTCACATAGAGTAGGTTGAATCTTAATACTAACGACTTACTGTTGCTGGCGGCAGATGCAGATGTGATGGATATTGCATAACCAGTAGCACGACGGTATTTCTGTCCTCGAAGACTGTTAGGTAACATACAATGTGTTTTTGTTCTGGAAGACTGTAACAGGCTGACTTTCAGTAAGCAATGGGTTAGCCATACTTTACTCAGGCTGTGCTGTTTCGCTACAAAGGTTCATTTTGCCATTTCATTTCTCTTATAGAGAAAGCACCCTACAGCGAGCCCGCGCAGCCTGAGTCAGGTCGAGTTAAGGCCTTCATTTACTTCCGCTGAGGATAAAGGAGGAAGAGTAACTTGCACAGACATGCAGCGTCCATGTCATTTGGAAAAAAGAGTCATTGTGAGTCACCATGACTTACCCAGCTGTAGCAATACTGGCAGCAATATCTGGCTTACATATACATGGCTGGGTACTTTAAGGTCTTTAATTCTCTGCTTGCTTCACTGCACTCGTCTAGTGGTCACTCACAAGCAGATCGCAGCTGTAGCCCGCTCATAAACTTACGGCAGATGTTCGTTAGAGAAGATAATCGTCCGCTCATATTCTGCAGCACTGAACATTTTATGTAGTGCTTTTATTGCAAACTGATATAACTGTCCATACTCAAGTCTTTTGTGAACAAAATGTAAAGGATTCCCTATGAGTGAAACTGTTGACGTTGAGTCGTAACGAAAGCGACATTCACAATGACGAGCGTCCTTTCGCTGGAACTTTCTCACGCACTCCGTCTCACCTCCCACGCCTGCCGGCGTATCGGGAAAGCGTTAGGACCATTACAGCGTAAGGGCCGTCCGTGTACGTCGGCCGTCACTGCGACATGTGGGGATGCCAGAGGGTGAGAGTAAGCAAAGTATATTGGTTAAAACAACGTTTTAACTTGATATTGAATATTTTGATGAGTTCATCAATCCACAACTGAGGGAACTGTATGAACCGTATAACTCTACATCAGCGGCCACAGCAGTATGTCCCTGGTGATGTCGGATAGGAGCAGTACACAACTGGCACAGACACAAGTAGAACGCCTCGTGGCGTAATACCATCATTCGCGGTGGGAGCAAATATTATCGCCGTCATTTTTTATGGCCCGCTCATCCTTTTTTTTTGGCATGGGTCACATCGAGCACAGCCCGCCAGACTTCCTGCTGAAAATCATGAACATAGCTCAACTCCTTCTACCTGTATTTGGGAGGTGAGCAGAATATTTTCACCGTAATTTTTTATGACCAGCTAATCCTAGTTTTTTCGTATGGCTCACATCAAGGGCAACCCAACAGACTCCCTGGAAAAAATGATGAACATTGCTCAACTCGTTCGACCACTTATTGGGTTGACAGCCAAACAAATATACATAAATCTTCAACGAAAACATTATCACCTCTCTCACTTCGTTCGGAGGTGATAATAATCGAGAAGCACGACACAAACACTTCTCTTCTCTGTACAGACGGGTTCAAACAGGAAGGAATGACACTTCAAGGCCACGACACGCGAATGCAGCTTTCCATAACTATATATTAATCGACATTTAACCCTCACTTTAGTGTCGTAGATATTTATTTTAGTTGTAGAAGCTGACTGGCGGGTTACACTTTATTTATACTGGCGAAAAGTAGAGCTAATAATTCACTCAATGGCAGCTCTCACATGCGGAGATGCGAACGGCAGAAAGAACAATTTCTTATTTTTTAATTTCTCGACTTTTTATTACAACTCACAGTGTGTATGTTCGTTTCTTCCTTTAAAATATAAATCGTGCTCAGCTTTTAATAATAAAAAACAGAAGAAACAGACGTAGCTAGACGAATATGCTCCAGTTATTACTAATTGGCAACACATAGTTGCCAAATGTATCCCGCTGTCTCGAAGTTCGAATCGAACATACACAAAATTCGCTACTAGGGTTAATTTAAATAAAAAATGATACTTTCGTCACCAAATACTATAATGAAACCACATGCAAATAATTATGTTATTCACAGGGCGAAATATAATTTTCGAACTTTGTGTTTAACAAACTCCAGCGAGTTTGTGCTGAAGGTGTTCCAACAGGTAGGATTTGCGTCAATCACAAGATTCGAGGCGTCGCCTAGTGTGTTTGTCAGTCAAAATCGTGAGGTAAACACAAACTTCGACGAAAATTGATCGTCTGGACGAGGCTTAACAGTTCGTATAATAAATAAATAATAATAAAATAAATAAATAAAAATAATTTATTTTTCTCATAAGGTACCGTGGCCAACAAGATTAGGACACAGCGCCTGAGGTTTTCATGATTAGAACTAACTTAAGAATAATACTAAACACTAACTATACAGCATACTTACAGTCAGACTCACAAACGGACAATCAGATAAATACCAAATGTAGGTCATTTGTGCTTTTCAACATTTCTAACATTTCTGTCAATTTCAGAAAGATGCTCTCATAACTTTCTGCGTTATGGTACTGGTAACATGGAAACAAACATAGAGACAAACAAATGGAAGGACAAACAGATCATCTCAAAATTTGGTCATTTGCTCTGCTTACCATTCCTAATAATTGACGCAAATTTCGTGAAGATCCGTTCATAGCTGCTTGAGTTATGTTGCCAATTAAAAAAAAGGTAGAAAAACAAACAAATGGTTCAACCAATCTTTACTAAAAGTTAATTATCTGCTTCTCTTAACGTATATGTAGCGAATAATGCCTGTAAATTTCATGAGCATCTGTCCATTGCTTGTTCAGTTAACCTTGGTGACAAACAGACGAACTAATAGCCAAAGAGACAAAGCAACAAACGAACAGATTGACAGAGAAACTCCGATAAAAAACATAACCTTCTTGGTAGAGGTAATGATTGTCAACAACGTCTGGAATTGATTTTGTAAATTCTCGATATATTTATAAAAGAGAGAAGTGTAATATATTCAACTTGTGTGCGTGCGTGAGTTCTAATTGAGTTCGTCACCGTACTTGGTTGCGAGAGTGAAATTCAATGCAGAATAATGTGATCAGGCTACAGTGCTGGATGATGAAGGAATGTCGTCAAGATATTCTTGTTTATTTACATCTTATCATACAAGACTTAATAGATATGATTCAATATTAAGTAGCAAGCATGCTACTTGATATATGCAGACAACAAAGTACAAGGTCTACATCAGAATAAGTGCTACAAGCAGAATGCAGTAGACAATGTTGGTACATTGAGGCTAAGTACAGAATAAGCTGACGATTGATAAAACAGGCGCCTTAAATATCAGTCATTTGGAAGGCCAGCAACTTCCCCCTAGATTGGGTCGGATGTCCGTCGGTAAATTACCTTATGTTTATGAGAATAACAAATATCACCGTAACTCTGGTTACAGGTTGTAACAGACAGCTTTTATTGACATAGGTTCCGGCCAGAAGGTCATTGAAAATTACGCATTTCGCTCGCATTTAGAGATGCTGGTAAACAAGCATATTTTTTATGGTAAGTATGCGTCCTTTTTGTTTTGTTCCTGTTCCTTATCTGAGAGACTCTGACCTGAAGACGGCGGCTACATCCGCCCAAACATGAACACGCATGATACAAAGAATGCGTCTATATGTGTGAATCTTAAGGCTAACACATTGAAATGTTGTATGTGCGAAACGCATATATTACAAGAAGTACTCTGAGAGCGTATAGTTTCGCCAGGTAATGCAGCGTTAATGAAAATTTGAAATTTGTTCTGAATCCACGATTTATTTTTTACCGTCCCAAAAATTTATTTATTTGTGCGTCTTAACATTCCTAAAGGTATCTGTAATTTTCTTGAAGATCCTTAGATAACTTTTTCAGTTATTTTTTGACAAACATAAAGACAAACATAGAATCTAACACAGAAACGGGTGAACAGATCATCACAAAATTTATTCATTTATACCTATTAACATGCCTGACAGTTCCTGCAAATTTCATGAAGATTCGTATACAACGTTTTGGGTAAAGACATAAAACAAATCTAAAGACACACAGACAATCTAATCGTCATAAAAATGTAGTCATTTTCTCCTCCTAAAATTCCCACCATATCTTGAAAGTTTCTTGAAGAACCGTCTATAACTTGTTGGATGACAATTGGCAAGAAAAAACTGGAAGACCAACAAACAACCAAAGTGTAATGAGCGTTAAATACATTATATATATTTAAATTTTAAATGCATCTTATAAATAAAATTAAATATTATATACATTTTAAAAATATATTTAAATAGTAATTACACAACTTAATAAAATAGTCCCACTCGCACCTGAAAATAACCAGGAAGGCAGATCACAATTTGACCATTTTTTTCGAGTTAGATGAATACAGTAAATGTTTCGCGGAATAGAAATCCGGGACTCTAAAAAAAAAAGGCCTGTCTGTGAGCCTCCATATAAGAGGTAATGGTCGCAGGTTAACCTCTCGCAGTAGAGGAGCGGGATAAACGGGTCAGCCTAAACACCGAAATTGGACGAAATCTATCGAAATCGGCGGAATCTACCGACTCGGATACGAAAAAGAAACCGCTTAGCAACGGCAGAGACTGAGTTATAGTCCAAATAAATAATCGCCCCCACCTTAACACATTCACACCGCTTACAGTACACCTTTAAGTTGAAAGTGACATGTTAAGGTCTTAATTGCAGTTTTACCAGGCAGATTGATGCTGGCAATATGAAATGCATGAAATAAAAAATATCTAAAGAGAAAATAGTCCGTATTCTATTGTTATACATTTGTCTTGTAACTTGAATCTCATTTATTATACCTGCAATAAATCTATTAAATTATGGCTTGAGATATGTTTCTCGTACCATAGATCATGAAATTTGTCATAACGGAAATAATCTTGAACTGAAAAGATGATAAATGGTGTTTTTCAGTTATATAGTGTAGTTTTTCATTGGTAGGCTTATTGAGTGACTATTTGGGAAAAAAATTAAGTTTGAATAAAAGTATCATCTATAGAGACCATATCAAAACCTTTAAAACTCAGTTATTAGCTCGGTTACATTATAAGATAAGGTAACACAATAGATAGCTACTAGTTACTCAACTCTGTAGCTAGTATGTAATGCGCACCAAATTTCGCACCAACTCCACGAACAAATGTGCGCACCAGCCCTTTACCGATGCCTCTGCCATCTGCAGACTGTGTTACTTGTAGTGTAAGTTTAGAAAATACCTAGTTAGATATCTATAAAAAAAGTTTTATTTGTGTGTCATTAGTCATTACCTTCCAATGTTGCCCTGGTACGTGTACAGTGAGATGCAACGAATCTCATGTCTTATTAGGTTTGCGTTTCCTTTGCATTTTTCACCCAATCAAGCAACGTGAACTTGTTCACTACTCTTGGGAAAATTTGGTTAGACAACGGAAAAAATCATCTACCTACCTTGCATGTATATTTTACTGAGTTATTGCCAAGCTTAAAGCTATTTTACCATTATTTTCTCAAGAATTGCATTGCTGATAGCTAATTATTACTCCGCCATTTACTACACTAGATTTCGTAGCTGCTTGATTTCTTGCAATTGCCTTAGTTTGTGATCTCACACTGTGCGTTAAAATATTTAAGTATGAGGAAAGCGGGAAAGCACCTGTTTTATATGTATGATTTTTTAGCACACTGGAGAAGAACTACGAAAAATTAATTATTGTATAACTTCACATTAAAAAAATGTGAAAAAATCAATAAAATAAAAGAATCATTGATGGTTTTAGTATTTATTTAATAAAAAATCACCAACCCTATCAGCAATAGGCCTCGTTTAGTGTGGGAATGTGAAAAAATGAATATATTTTAAGTACAATTTAGTAGATTTCGGCCGATTTCGGTCGATTTCGGCTGATTTCGGTTGATTTCGGTCGATTTTGGTGTTTAGGATGACCGGGATAGGCTGCAGGTGCTTCGCTGCACATGCCTGTTTTTGGCTCTCCAAGCGCTGGCCTTGCGACCGCGCCTCGCTACGCATGAGTCCTGGGTTCGTATTGCGCGAACCACCTACTGTATATGCTATATACTAAATACAACAAATGTATTTAAATAGTTTAGTTAAATACATTACCTTTTTTGTTTTTAAACCCCTTTAGGTACTAATCTGGTCAAACTGATTGTGGTAACAGATTGATAATGTGAATAGTTACAACTTATGGGTCATATTATGTGAAAATGTCGCAGGTTCCGTTCCTGTAAAACTAAAAAAGCCACACACTAATTCAGACTAGGGAGCTTTCACCTTCGCATTCTGTCATCTGCATAGAGCATTGAGTGCGGGAATGGTTAATGTTCATAACCCAGTTGCATGAATTAGAGATACAGGCTATAATATGTGGTGGGTATATTAATGAGCTAAAGTGCTTGGTATGCCACGCTTGTAAGGCTTAGTTCAATGGTTCCCAACCTGTGGTACGCGTTCCACTTGCTGTATGCGAACAAGAAGCAGCGACGTCAAGAAATGCACAAAAATGCTCATCTTGCTCAAACAAACATTTCCACTGCATAAATACAGGAAGTCCTCATTATAGGCCAGAGATCTATCTGTCCCGGAATCAAGTGGCTTTGAACAAGGAATTGGCACTCAACAAAAACTCACGATGCGTGTAGCAATCAGACTGCCGATGTCACGTATGTTACCCTACATTCAATGCGACTCAAGCTAGGTTACACTGACGACAACCTCATCATGAAGGACATGTCAGATTGGGTGTTTCGAGCTTCAGATGCAAATATTGGCTTTGCTTATGTGAATCATGTTGCAAGTGTTAGAAGCATTATGATTACGTTGAGCCCGCTAAAAACTCCCTTTTGCAAACCAAGATTGAATTTCTGGAAGTCTGAAGGGTTACCGATCAAGGGTCAATGCCTGTAACTCAGCTGAACGAATCTAATCCAGCGCGCCTGCCTGGAGTTTCGGGTGAGTTAAGCTTAACTTCAGCGCCCAATCGAGCGTACCCTTATATGGAGCTTTGAGCTGGGTAGAAGCACCTTTGTTTACAAACATTGCCTTTTACCTGCAAGTAGATTAGATTAGATTAGATAGGCGCAGTAGACGAACTAACAGGCCCATTATTATTATTATTATTATTTAATCACACCAGGCTGGCGACGTAGGAACGGAGAAACTCCATGAGGTTAACAAACTCCACGCAACCAGCCCAGCGGGTGGAAAAAGCAAAAGAATGAAAAAAAGAAGATGTTCACAAAATAGCTCTGTGTACAGATCGTTTAAAGCTGCCAATACCAGCACCAGTAAAGACAGAGCCATCAAAACCATTCCAAACATCCACATACGATGGAAAAAACGAACGGGAATACTGGCCCGTACGGCATCGTTACGGTTCCAAGGCAAACTCATGAAGAGCACCAGTCCGCCGAGTACACCTCACCCGAGCAAATGGATCTGGAAGAAACTCAGACAATGGATGACTGGGATAGTTATAGATTTTATACAAAAAACAGACTCCACCAACTCTGCGACGATGCGCCAGATCACAGGGCACAACACCACGCAGCATGAACGCACATCGACGAACTACTTTGTCAAGCAAACACAGATGGCAATCGGCAGCAGAACCCCAGACT